>PVIJ01005815.1:0-99331 GCA_004024925.1 Scalopus aquaticus | reverse complement strand
ACTAATCCGAAAGGATACATGCACCCGTATGTTCATTGCGGCACTATTCACAATAGCAAAGGTATGGAAGCAACCCAGATGTCCAAAAATAGATGATTGGATCCAGAAGATGTGGTACATATACACAATGGAGTACTATTCAGCATGGAAAGAAGATAAACACATGCAATTTGCAGCGACATGGATGGAATTAGAGGGACTCATACTCAGTGAAATAAGCCAGAAAGAAAAAGAAAAATATCAAATGGTTTCACTTATAACAGGACTATAGGGAGGCCGGGTTGGAGAGAGACACTCAGCGGTGGGGGAGGAGGGAGGGGAGGATAAGGGCACAAAATGGAAGAGAGGAGAATACAGGGGACCATGGAGATGGATCACGGGTGAATTGGTGGTGGGCTGCCCAAGGGGAATACAAAATGTAAAAGACATAAATAACAATAAAAAAAAATGGAGGAAAAAAAAACCCAGCAACAACAAATGCTGGAGAGGATGTAGAGAACAGGGAACCATCTTACACTGCTGGTGGGAATGCAAACTGGTCCAAACACTATGGAAAGCTGTGTGGAGGACCTTCAAACTACTAAAAATGGAGGTACTATGTGATCCAGCAATTCTACTCCTAGGAGTCTATCCAGAGAACACAAAAACATTAATCAGAAAGGAAACCTGCACTCCTATTAGGTATTCACAGTATCTAAGATATGGAAACACTCTAAATACCCAAAATCAGATAACTGGATCAAGAAGATGTGGTATATATTCACCATGGAATACTACTCAGCAATCAAAAAAGATAAACTCATCCCATTTGCAGCAACATCGATGTTGCTGGAAGGGATTATGCTCAGTGAAAAAATCAGAAGGAAAAAGAAAAGTATTAGATAGTCTCACTTATAGGAGGAAAATAGGGTAAATAAACAAGGGATGGGGGGGGAAGACAGAACTAGCAGGGAAACTATAAATCAGAGACATTCATCAGGGGAGGGGGAGGGAGAGGGCTTAAAATAGTGGGAAGAGCACAAGAGAATGTGTTGATGGTTCATGGGTGAGTTGGTAGTGGGAATTTTATGGGGATACACCTGAGAGGAGAAACCAAACATTATACAGAGATGAACAATGATGTAAGATATATAAATAGATAGGTAGATAGGTAGATAGCTATAGTAAAAAATAATGATTCTTATGGTGCTAGTGAATTGGCAGATCCGGGAAAGCACATGCTCAAGCCTCTGACCTGACCCACAGCTGGCAGTTTTATGGTAGTTGTTGTTCAGACTTGTTATTATTAAAGCCAAACCCTCTGCTCCTGCTTTCTAAAAAATTTTAGTTTGTTAGCCAGAAAAATAAATATGCTGAATCACTGAAACTTGAGTTAAATCTCTATTGTGGTCTGTTAAGGACCTTCAGGATTGGTGGTGATTCTACCTATGACAACACCCACGTAAATAGTTTCTGTCATCAACAAAAGCACAAATAAATAATGTAATCAAACAATACTTTCTACATCGAGAAGGCTGAACTGAGATAAAGTAGGCCCAGACTGACATAAGAATGAATGTGTCTTTTCCTAAGTTTTAATTCTACATTTCAGGAGCATTGCCAATTAAAAAAAATTATAAACAGGCAAATATATCTAAATATAGACAAGTGACTTGATGATAGTTATATGTATTTCTCTATGAACTAATTTTCAAGAATTATGATTAAGGAATGTATGATTATATTAAAAAATCTAAAGAAACACTTGTTTCTACCATTATACTTTATAACTCTTTTCAGGTGTTCTTGATGAAGTTTCCTGTATGTGTGAAGTTTGAAGTATAGTTCATTTTAATGTATTTCTTAAAAAGTATATTTGTAAAACGATCAAAACTGCTAGAGATGAGCTATCATAAGTGATTATAGCATAGGACAGAATGTCCCTGTGGAACATAACCTGTCTTTTTACTCATGCCTGCCTTTCTGTTTAGATCCCCAGGTACATCATCACACTCCATGAACTTCTAGCTCATACACCCCATGAGCATGTAGAGAGGAAAAGTCTGGAGTTTGCTAAATCAAAACTAGAGGAACTGTCCAGGTATGCAGAGAACTTGTAATAAAGGCTTGATCTGAGAATGCAGCAAGGGAGTCTCTCAAAACCTAACACATACGTCTAGGAAACAGGAAGCAAACCACAGTTTGATTTCTCATACTGACCTGAATATGGTACTGAATCAGCATGCACATTAATTTTAATAATAACAAAAATCTTTGAAGATGTGTTTATAGCATGTGAATTTGTATAATTGAGATTTGGTGTATTTTGTTTTCAGTTTGAAAATGTTCACATTGCCTTCAGCATAATAAAAAATAATTTAAAGTACATTTTTATTACTCATATTTGACAAGAAACCAGAGATTATATATTTTGGACTTAGCAGTGACTGTTGTTTAAGGTAATTATATACATCTGTATTTATCTTGCTTCTGTAGTAGGATAAGTGTTATCAACTCTTCTAATTTATCTCACTGTAAGAAATGGCATCTTAATTTCAATGAAGGGAGCTGCTCATAAAAGAACAGGTTGCTCTCCTGTTGCATTGACAAGCAGCATCTCAGCGTGCTCATGATCGCTGACCCACTTACAATTTGGTACATTGGCCTTGCTTCGTGTCATGCTAAAGCCTGGAGGTCCAGTCGGTCTCCTTCCCAACCCTAGTCACATTGATACAAGTTCAAAACCAAACTTCTCAGGTGGAGCCTTTCTTTGCATACTGCTAGGTCAATAGAAAACAGCCCTTACTGTGGCCTGTCTGTGTTGTGTCCGACAGGGTAATGCATGATGAAGTGAGCGACACTGAGAACATTAGGAAAAACCTTGCCATAGAAAGAATGATAGTAGAGGGCTGTGATATTTTGCTGGACACCAGCCAAACTTTCATCCGCCAGGGTAAGTCTTTGTTCAATGGACCCACTGTCTATTTATCTCTGTGACTGTTCCATTGTCACTGGCCACTTTTGGAGCAGGTTTGATTTAGCTGTGTGATTGATGCTGTTCGTGCAGGATATCCCTGTGGCCTTGACCGAGGCTGTGGTTGAGGCCCACCTTTGTGCTGTTTCTTTTCAGGGGCCATGAAAAACAGCAACACAATAATAGTAAAGCACGAGTGGGACAGTAAGTTACATTCTGACTGGACTCTCCTCCTCAGTGGACCGGACATTCTCTACAGCTCCAAGGAGTGCAGATCTGTTTGGCCGATTGAAGTGGCAATGCCAGGTGGTGACGACATCCAGGCAAAGACCCAAGAGAAACTTGCATTACTCAAAGCCCTTTCACATAGCAGTGGAGACACTGTCCGCAGTGAAAACAGCTGTCTTTTGTTCCCATTTTTCATCAGCACTTCTGGATCGGTCCCACACGATATGATTTGATTTGATTGGTAGCTTCAGTTACCAGATGAAATGTCTCACACTTTGGTAATGGCAAAGGTATCATGTTTGTGGGAAGTAACTTGGGATGTTACCCAGTAAATTGAGCTTTTGAAGAGTTGAAAGATATTTGTGCTGGAATTGGAGACGCAACAGCCTAATAGTGCATATTCCTAACTGACTCTGATTCCAAAGTGCACCAAGTAAACCACATTCTGAATTCTTTTTAAGTGCGTATATATTCTGAGGGAGAGCAACATGCTTCATGGAATTGATTTGAGATGATGTGTGGTGCACATTTATGATTTTGAACTTGGTGACACTGGCACATATGTTTGGAACTAGGATTAACCTTTAATGTTTTTGTTCATGATGTTCCAATATACTTGAAGATAATTGCATTCTGTTGCCTACCAAAATGTGCTGCTTAAAATATATTTTTTAACCTCATCAAACAAGACATTATTTGTACTGTGCATCTTAATTTTTGTACAGAATACTTAAAAAATTTAACACATGTTCTATTTTCCATTATTTATTTACAAGGAGAGAAATCACACATGTGAAAATTTGAAAGTGTATTTTAGGAAACGATACCTTTTTTCATTTTTGGCTTTCCTTATTAATACTTTTTTAAAATATTAGTGAAATATAAGGCCTACAGAAGAAGATCTGCTTGTCCTACTAGGCTCAGGTCAGATACCTTTAAGGAGCCTTTTAATATTTCATCCTCATCTTTCCCTCCCCTCCCTTCCACTTAGAATGAATTTACCTTCCTTTTCATTCAAGACCCTTTGCTCCTGCTGCATGTATTTCATCCTCTCGTGCATTGTAGGTACGTGTTTGCATGGCTGTCTCTCCCAGTAATTGAAATTCAGAAAGGCAGCATTTATGAATTCCCTCTTATCTATTGTGATGCTTTGTTACAAATACCTAGTAAATAGGCATTGGATTAAATTTAATGCCTGTTGAATTGCATTGTAAGATGTTTTATTTTATATTTTTCTTGTATTTGAAAAGCATTGAAAAATGTTTACTAATTCACTTCAGCTTTATAATGTGAGAATAGAAACAAAATTTCTTTAGCTAGTATTCAATTTCTGAGAGGATTTTGATTGAAAAGTATTATTGAACATAAACATTCAATGTATTTTTACAAATAGACATTTGATCTAAGTTTGAAAAAAATCTATAATGAAAAATGTTGGAAGGTGGCTATATTGAAGAAGTCATATATTTTTTTTTTTCATTGCATGTAAAGGGAAAATAGTTGTGAACCACCTCTCTCTGTGATTCATGTCCAGATGTTATTTATTCCTTGTTCTGTGTTTAAGTCATTTCTGTCAGCTATTAATATTTCTGATGTTGTTATTGTACTGATGTTGATAGAATGATTTCAGCAGTATTTTTCTGTATTGTTTGGTTTGGTTAGTGTGTTTAGAAATTATTCAATAAAGCTGGCTGTAAAAAAAACCAGGCCTTAATCTGAAAGTAGAAAGTATTTAAAATAGGAAAATTTGGAAATTTTGCATTCTTTTGGATTGGTTGCTCATACTATCACTTTCACAAAATCCTCTTAACAGAATTTAACATCTATTGAGGTGGATTTTTTTATTCTTTAGAACTTTGAGAATTTTATATTCTATGAAATGGACTATAATTTATCACTAATTGTGTGCTAGTATTTATGTTATTTACTTTTATGGATGATATGAGGTCTCCGTGTGTGTGTGCGTGTGCGTGTGCATGTGTGTGTGAATTTTTATTCTAAGTACTAGGGAATATATGTTATCTTAGTTCAAGCCATCTGAAAGCGCTCCTTATTTAGCTGTCTTGAATACAATCAATCCATGAAGATTTAGTAATTGAAATAGCAGAAGTTTTCTTAAAAATAATTTTTGTAGAGTTAATGTTGGTTTACCATCATTGTTTCCATTATAGAAGTGTAGGATTCCCCACTTCAGGTGTTGTTGCCATAGTGTGCTCACCGCCAAAAATCCATAGTCCACCACCATAGACCCTTGTGCTCCCTCCCTCTTTGTTCTTATCCTTCACCCCTTCTTTCCTACACTCTCTGGTTGCCCCCACTCCACAGTCAGCTTTTAAAGGCTAACTTTTTAGTTTGGCTTTATCTGACCCTTTTGTTGTTCTATTTTTGTATTCACATATAAGGGACACCATCCAGTGTTTGTCTTTCTCCTTTTGACTGATTTCAGTTAGTATTATTCCTTCCAGCTCTATCCATGTTGTAGTGAATGCCAAGAGTTTATCTTTTCTGATAGCTGAGTAGTATTCCATTGTATATGTGTGCACAACACCTTAATCCATTTGTCTGTTTTGGGGCATTTAGGTTGTTTCCATATCTTAGCTATTGTAAATGGTGCTAGAATGTGCTAGAATGAACTTGGGAGAGCAAGTTTCATTTTGAATTAGTGTATTTTTCAGGTAGACATCTAGGAGTGGAATTGCTGGGTCATATGGCAGATCCATATTGTAAATTAATTCGAATTGTTAGATAGCTGATAAGAAGGACTCAAAGGATAGCAGTGGTCTGATATTGCCATTTATTTTTTAAAATTATTAAAAATTTGTTGAATAAATGTATAACTGAGGCAGTAATAGAAAGCCAGGGCCTTCCTGGTGGCGCAGGGGTTAAAGACTCAGTGCTATCAAGTTATCGCCAGCCCCTGCAGCATAAGTTCGATCCTCAGCCCAGGGAACTAACCCATATGGCGCTGCAGACCTCTCCTGTCTCGCCTGCTTACTCCTCTCAGCAGTGTATTTCAGTAGATCTGCCTGTTCTGCTCCCCACTCTGTCTCTGGTGAATCCTCGCACCGTCTTCACACCTCTGGCCTACATCCCAGTTCTTATATGCATAAATAAATAAAAAATAAATCTTAAAAAAAAAGCATAATTGAAAGACAGTCTAGCCATGATACTGGAGGTCAAATCCTTGTTACCTCCACTTGCTTGCTTTGTGATATTCTGCAATTAACATCTCTTTGCTTCAATTTCTCCTTTCTAAGTTGGAGTTAATAGTCATACCTGTCTTTTATAGTTGTTGTGAAGATTAAATGAACTAATGCTTACAATTGCATCTCGACCAGTGCCTGTGAGATTGTGACATACACTTAATAAGAGAAAAACCAGGGTTTGGAATGAGTTTCTATTTTAAATAATATAAAATATATATGAATATTTATTAGAAAATACAAGTACTTTAAATTGATGTTTTGATGGAAACTGTTATTCATAGGCAATGTTTTCTTATGGAAATATGAATCACGAAAATTAAATAAGGTGACTGAATTCAGAGCAAAATGCATTGAGAATGAGATGTGGACGTCTGGTATCTTAATCATTCCCAGGCTCTAAATCATGTGCTTTCAATGTACCTAGTGTTCTTTGGAATTGAAACATGAGGTTTAGAAAGAGTTATACCTTCTTAAATGTCTAACCCAATAACCTGGAAATTGCTCTTCGTTCTTTTCACTACTGAGTGGAATTAAGAATAAGGGCATTAATGAGTCTTGAATGCCACTCTCTGGAATTTAGTGATTGAAATAACAAGTTTTATTGTGAGTGACCTCAATTATTAAATAGACTGATGACTGAGATGCAAAGGTCTGTATTATAGGAGTGGTCTGATACTGCGGAATTATGGATTTAATACTAATTTTCTCTAATTTGTATTAACTGGAGAATAGTCTTCTAGACTCATGACTGTGTTCAACACCGTAGGTGATTTTTGAAAAAAGAATCCAGTTAGCATTTATAAATATGACTATTTATAAACCAAACAATGGTGTTGAAATTGCTCATTTTTCATTAGATGTGTAGATTTCCATTCATACCTAATGTACAGATAGTCTTAGTTGGATCGAGTGAGCAGTTAAAGATTAAGTATGTTAGTGTGTAATTAGTAAGGGAAATAATTTTTTAACCTCAGAACTGAAATTCACAGTAATCACTAATACATGAGCTGCTAAGTATTTTGTAATTTTTGATTTACAAAAACCATTAAATGCTAGAAACTATTTATTTATTTATTTTTTAAGATTTATTTATGCATACAAGTTGGGGTGCAGGCCAGAAGTGTGGGGCGGTGAGAGGGTTCACCAGAGACAGAGTGGAGAGCAGAACAAGCAGATTGACTGAAGTACAGCACGGGCTGAGGGGAGCAGCGGGCGAGACAGGAGAGGTCTGCTGCACCATGTGGGAATCTCCCCGGCTGGATATCGAACTCCCACTGCAGTGGCTCTGGACAGCCTCACAGTGCTGCCCTTAACTCGTTGTGCTGCCAGGGAGGGCCAAATGCTAGAAACATTTACCACTGAAACATTATTGAGTTTTTATAGCCTTGTTTATATCCTTATATCCTTTCTGAAAATTGCAGCCAAACTAATTTGTCTGTCGATATATTTGTCTAAGCCCAGTCTTTCACTCTGCTTTAATGGATATGCTTAATAGCTGACTTGTTAAAGTATGGTATGGGTCCAATAACGACTGAGGCAAAATTCAATGCAATCAGCAAAGCGGTGGTTTATTGCTAGCTTGAGCTAGGGTCCCAATTAGCCTGGTGTACCGACTCAGCGGTCCCATAGGCAAAAATGGAGACCCCAAGCACAGAATTGGTGCAGCTTATAAGGGCAGTTTCAGGGGCAAAGGAATTCAGCAAACTATACAGAATTTGGCAATACATCAAGGTGGGAAGGTTGCGAAGCAGACGGTCAGAGCTGTTATCTTTTAGAGTCCCTGAAGCCTCTTGCCCCTGCTGGGGGAGTTTATAGACCTTGGAGTTTTACAGCTGCCAGGGGGAGTTTACAGACCTTGGTGTTTTACAGCTGCCTGGCACCTTGCTGCCTCTGAATCGACTTTAACATTTGTCAGTGGTCATTTTTAAACATTCTGGACATTCTTACTTTTACATACTTTTACAGACTCATGATCATTCCTGGCAAAGCTGGAACTTACTGTTATCCCATCTATTCGTTCTCCAACTTTCAGTTTTTAATTAGCAGAATCCACGACTGTTTCTGGCTATGTCACTCGAATAAGGGTGACCTTAGGAAATCTGTTAGGTCTTTCAGGCTTCAATCCCCCTTTCTGAGGGGATGACTTTGGTCTTCTGAAAGATCCCTCTTGGCTTAATTTCCACTCCATGAATCCCATGAGTACAATCCTTCTGTTGGCTTACTTACCCATCTACTCTCTAAGCATTATCTTCTACTTTCCCCATCTTCCCCTACTCTTCAAACTGTTAGTTGTTCCAGTCCTCTGCCAGTTTTCTCCCCTGCCCCTCACCCATTAGTTCCCTTCCTGTTGTCCATTCCTTTCAGAGGAATTAAGCCTTCACCCTGTCCCACACCCTCCCCCAGGATTGCTTCCATGCTTTTCTTTAGACCCCAGTAGCTGACCACTCTGCCTCTGTCAAGCTGTCCCACCTAAACTGAGATGGAATCTGGGCCTCTTCATCCCCTACATATCTTTAGGTCTGTTAAAAAGCAGATGCTATTTGGAATATTCATATGTTAATGTGAAGATTTTGTGATCCATAATCATAGTGTATTGTTTCACACATATAAAGAACTTTAGTGTTCTTCCTACTTTATAGAAGTAATTTGTACTCATAATAATAAAAAACAAAACAGGAAACCCAGAAAATGTATGAAGAAAAAAATAAGGTTGCAATCTTATCTTTTAGTGATGATCACTGTAATAAATGTAGGGGTTGAATATGCTTTTAATGATTCTTAAGAGGCTGATATGATCCCTCATATGGCTGCATTTGGAGTAGGTGGTGGATTAAATGAATGGTAGAAATATTACTGGCGTGGGGCATTTCACGACTCAGAGGCAAAGTATTTGCGAGAATCCTTCTTAGTATTTCTTATTTTAATATCTAACCTTGATAGGAATTTTATTATTTGAGTGATGGTGTCACTATTAGGGTGAAATTAAATAAAGTCTATGCATAACCTCACATCGAATGAAGCATAGTTTTGTTAACAGGAATGCTCTGGGTATATATTTTATTTGCCTTATTTTCCATTTAGAGTCCACAGAGAGCTAGCTGCTCTCTAAAAATTGTCCTTAGTTGCATTGAATTGTGTAAATTTATTTTTAAAATATGCATGTATTGTACTCTACTTTTAAGATACAAAGTAAACTATGTTAATATACTGTTTATCTTCAGTGCTTCAGGAAGAATAAACTGAATTCATTTGCTTTTTATTATGTTATTTTATTACTGTATGTTATTATACAATATGTACCTTATTCTTAAGTAACTAATTTGATTGAGATCAGTCAACTAGGCACAGATGGCAGAAGTGCCTAGTTATTTCAATTCAATTTGGCTTTCTTTTAAGCTTATTTTTCCAGCTTATACATGAATAATCAAGTCTAAAGTGCTTTACAAATATTTTACAAATTAGTTGCAACTCTTAAAACATAGTTCATTGTTCTGTTCAGAGTGGGGATTTACTTGTTTCAATGGCGCATTAAATAAATCTGTGGTATCGCAGGAAACAAGCCATAGTGTTTATTGCATCAAGAACAGTTCTCACTTGACAGAATTTTAATTGCTGTGTATTCTTCACTTTTGTGATCGCCAGGTTCTCTTATTCAAGTACCTTCCGTTGAGAAGGGGAAACTTAGTAAAGTTCGCCTGGGTTCATTGTCTTTGAAAAAGGAAGGAGAAAGACAATGCTTCTTATTTACAAAACACTTTTTAATTTGTACAAGAAGTTCAGGAGGAAAACTACATCTGCTCAAGGTATTGGTTTTACATGACTATTCCGTTTATGCTCAGTTCCGTTACGCACTGAAGAGACACTGAGGTTAATTAAATTAGGACTTTCCCATGCTGGTTGTCATAAAACATTGTCATTATTGCATAGTGATGTAAGCTACCAACCTTGACATTTACTTTGTTGTCACTTGAATTTGAAAGAATAGAAATTTAAGTGAGTATTACTCTAAAGAGGTACAATTAAAATCATAGTCTGGACAAATTTATTTCTAGTTGATGACTATTGAATTGATGACAGAAATCTTGTCAAATCACTACAGTGTACTGATAATATTCTCTAAATGCTATTTTATCTTGCTCTGTACCAAGGGCCAGCAAACTCTGGCCCACAGCTTGCTATTTGTTTTTTGTGAGTAAGGTTCTGTTGGAATACAACCATACTCATTTTCTACATGTTGTCTGTGACTGCATTCATGCTTTTTAAAGTGGCATATTTGAGTAGTTGTAACAGAGATCATATGGCTTGTAAAGTCTAAAAGACTTATTATCTAGCCCTTAACAGATAAAATTTGCCCATCTATACTTTCTGTTATTAGTGCCTAAAAATATTATCTAATACCATGACAACTTTCTACTGCTTGAACTTCTTTCTGGTTGGTGAGTTCAGCCTTTTGCTGAGTTGCATTCACTCTCTAGGACCCTGAAGGTATCATTTATTCTTCCATACTTTTACACATCTAAGTTTAATTCTGAATTCTATGAAAATTGTGATGTAGAATTTCTATGCTTTCTTCTGTGGTGTGTCTTGAATATAAGATTTACAGTGTAAGATTTACAAATCAGAACTTGGCAAAACTCTAGTCTCTTAGTGAAATATTGGTTTCTTTCCAGACAGGCGGGGTTCTCTCTTTAATAGAATGTACATTGATTGAGGAGCCTGATGCAAGCGATGATGACTGTAAGTTACCTTCTGTCATTTAGAAATAGTATAAAAAATATAATCATATGGTTTTGTTTATATCTAAGGAGATTGCTTGAGGAGGTAGCAGAGGTGCTGAGAATAAACTCTGTAATATCATTTACATATGAAAAATTCTGTAGAACCATTTAATCTGTGGTTTAAGAAGCTTAAACCAGCTTTGGGAATTCACATTTTACTAAATTTGTGTCATGATAGTAACTTTCCAAAAGCAGGCAGAGAAGAAAGAAGAATTGAATTAGAGTATTGGAATTCTGTAGATTATGGAAAATTTTATTTCCCCGTTTGTGTGATTTTATTATTTCTTGGTCTACAATGAAACATGTGAGTTGGAACAATACAAAACTAAATCACATTCCCTCAAATATTCCACTGCATTTTCTGATAGGCATTGAACACTTTGCAGGACAAATGACACAGTGTGGCTTAAGATTGCTTTAAGAAGGAATATTTGGCATCTTGAATAACTTTTGAGAAGCTAGTCCATATTTACACATTTGCAAAAATTCTATGTCAGAATCATTCACATTTATAAAGGGAAAATTCCTACTTTTTCCTTGATGGTATAGAAAGTAGGCTAGATCATGGACATGAGCTGAAACCAGTGATGTAAATCCAATCTCTGGCTGCTGAGCAAAAAGCTGTGCTCTTCCTACTGTTACTAGAGTTCTCTGGCTGTGCTCCAGCTGCCCATTCCCTGCCTATACATGAATTTGGAAAATTTCCTGTCCATTATGGAAAATTTTAAAACACGCAATGAGAGGGAGACCAGGAACCTAGTCCTGAGTATAATCTCAGTTTTTTACTTGCTTATGACCTAATAAAGCCTTCTCCATGACCAAGAGGTACCATATTGCTGAAATGAGATTCTGGACAATAGTGTATATCAACCATATTACTAGCACTACATGAAAACTGCCATCACTCATATTTTCATATTCACATCTAATTATTTGGTTTGCATGTGTTGAAGCCAAAGGTTCTGGCCAAGTGTTTGGACACCTGGATTTTAAGATAGTGGTGGAGCCGCCTGATGCTGCCCCTTTCACTGTGGTCCTGTTAGCACCTTCACGCCAGGAGAAAGCTGCCTGGACAAGCGACATAAGTCAGGTGAGTGGCTTTTGCCATGAGATCTTTTTTTTTTTTTAATTTGACAGCATAAATTTTGGGGGGAGAATTTTTACAGTTATTTGTTTTTATTGAAATATAACATCTGATTACCATGGCCACTACCATCACCACTATGTATTTTGATATACTGGTATCATTTTTTGTTGCCTGTTCATCTAAAATTTTAACTTTATTAAGGTTAAAATTTTCTTTTTTTTTTTTTAATTTTTTTTTTTTAAGATTTATTTTTTATTTATACATACAAGCTGGGGTACAGGCCAGAGGCGTGGGGCGGCGAGAGGGATCACCAGAGATGGAGCGGGTAGCAGAACAGGCAGATCAGAAATACACTGCTGAGGGGAGCAGCGGGCAAGGCAGGAGAGGTCTGCCGCACCATGTGGGATTCTCCCCGGCCGGGCGTCAAACTCGCGTCGCCGCTGCCAACAGCTCCACAGCGCAGCGCTTAACCGCTGCGCCACCGGGGAGGCCTAAAATTTTCTTTTATAATTTTATTTATTTATTTATTTATTTTTACGATTCTGTTTTCTTTTCCCAGGTGTAGTCCCCATAGAATTTCCACCACCAATTCACCTGTGCACCATCGCCATAGTCTCTTGTGCTCTTCCCTCCCTCATTTTGATTCCTCTCCCTCATCCTCCCCCGCAGAATGTCGCTGAATTATAGTTGTCTGTTTATTTTTGTTTTGTTTTGTTGTGGTTCTTATTGTTGTTTTCCCCCTTATTTGGTTCCCCTGTATTCCTCCTATAAGTGAAACCATCTGCTATTTTTCTTTTTCCTTCTATTTCCCTTCTAATTCCATCCATGTTGCTGCGAATGGCATGAGTTTATCTGAAATGTGATAACTGCATTTTAGTTCCTGGACATTTCTGTACAAGTTATAAATGTAAGCACTTATATGAAACAGTGTTAACATTACCCTATTAGTAATAGATTTTTATTTTATTTTTTTTGCTTATTTCTGAAAATGGAGAGAGATACAAAAAACAGCCGCTGAGGGCTATGGCAAGAAATCACAAACTAAGGAATATCATCAAAAAAGAGATACTGTCTATAGTTTAAAATCTGAAAATGAAATCCTATATAGAAAATTAGGGAATAAATTTGTTTACCTTTCCTTGATTAGCAATAACTAGTCAGAGAGTTGCTGCATTTACTCAGGATTTAGAAATACATCAAAACTAGGGTTATAAATGGACTTGGGCATTCCTAAATGGAAGCTCCACTTTAATTTTGGTTCTGTTGCTCAATATAAGAGTATAGCTGTATAAGAAAATATGAGAAGCAGACTTCGTAATTATCTTTGAAGTTATAAAGTCAAGGAAGATTGGTGCAAACAGAAAAAGCATATACTGTAGATTCCATTGTTGCCTTTTTTCTGGAGACCTCATAATATTTGATACATGAGACATAGGTAAAATATGACCTGTATCATAGCGCTTCAGGTATTTAATTTTTTTCTGGGTGACTAAAAACTGGAGGCAGATATAAAGAGGATGAAGGGCAAAAATATTTTTGTATATATGTCAAAGAAATTTTACAGGTTTAATGTCACTCGAACCTTAGAATAAATATTCTGAAATTAGAAATATTAGTCCTGATATTTTAGGAGAGACAGAAAATATGCAATTATCATGATAAATACATACTATTCTATATTAGAAGGTGATAGGGCCAGGTAAGAAGTATTGCGCTACCTGAGATAGGTGTGGGTCAGTACAGTATGAAAATTGTGGTCTTCTTATTCTGAACAGTACTAAAAACAAATACTATAGTAGGTGATAGAAATACCTTGTCGTTATGTGATCATGGGAAAATCATTCCAAACAGAAGGAACAACCATTGCAAAGACTTGAAAGCAAGGGGATGTTGCATTTTTTTTTAAATAACATGAAGGTCAGTTTGACTACAGTTGAATATGTGAGAGCAAGAACAGAAAAAGAGGTAATCAGAGAGATAACACTGGTCAACACTGAGATCGTTACTGATTTTAAAAGGCCCTAATCTGTAGTATCTTGGTGTGCTGAACATGAATATAACCCTGAAAATTTTTTTATTAGCTCTCATTTTGAAGATATTTCATATAATTCATTTTATATGTTTCACCGTGTGAATTTATCCAGTAGGACTGCAACAACATCCTGAATCAGCCTAGAATGATGTCATATTGCATCGCATTGCATAATACCATCATGCACAGATCACCCAGAGTTGATTGCATCATTTTCTGATGCAATGCAATACTACTGCCAGGCGGCTGCTGAAGTAAGCTGACGTCAGCAGCGCACTATAGAAAGCCCTGTCGGAAAAGTTGAGCATTTAAAATATTGTGCGAGACAGTTGAAACTACTGTTCCATAGAACTGTTACTATTTTATCCATTTAGGCACAATACAGAACAGTAATGCCTCGAAAGTGCGTTAATAGCGTGGACAATTTCTGCTCTATTTGTGGGGAAGTGACATTGGCCACCCAGGAAAAAAGTATCACTTGTCAAGTGAAGAAGCCTTCTCATCTTGACTTTGGATGCAAGGTTGGTGACCAAGACAAGCCTTGGGCCCCCCATAGATGCTGTGCTACATGTACAACACAGCTTTCACAGTGGTCAAATGGCAAAAGACCATCAATGCTGTTTGCAGTCCCCATAGTGTGGAGAGAGCCTAGCAACTACATAAAAGACTGTTACTTCTGCTTGGTTCCTCCTCTTTATAGCCAAAGAAGTCGTGAATACTCTACCCAAACATTGCGTCTACATTGAGACCAGTTCCACATGGTGAGGGACTTCCTATTCCCGAACCTTCAGCAGAATATTCTCTTGATTCATCTGATGAGGACAAGGGTGAGCTGACCTGTTCTCCTGTTCCATCAGCATGCAGTGATCCAGATTTTCACTGTGGTGCATCATCAACCCCACACAGACTAACACAGGAAGAACTCAATGATTCGTGATTTGGACTTATCCAAGAACAAGGCAGAATTGCTAGATCAAGACTCCAACAATGGAATCTTCTAGAAGAAGATGTCACAATTACTTTCTATCAAAAGCACCACCAGCAGTTGGAGCCTTTTTTCAGAAAGGAAAGTATTCTGGTATTCTGTTCCGATATTGAGGGCCTCATGAATGCCTTAGAAATCACTCATGACCCACAAAAATGGAGACTATTTCTAGACTCTTTGAAACTGAGTCTTAAGGCTGTGCTTTTGCACAGTGGAAACCATCTTCCATCAATTCTATTCCTGAACAGCTGTATAAGAGACAAGCGAAGAAATCTAAGAAGTAGTCTATGACTTGATTTTTTTACAGGTATTAACCATAGGCCTATTACTATTGGCATGCACTTCGTGATGTAAACATCAATTTATTTCAGATTACAAAAAAAAACTAGAGCCAAATTTAGAATTTGATTGTCATATTCATGTTGAGCACATACAAATTGATAGTAAATGACTAATTTTATTTCAGTAACATGACTTTTGTCAAAATTTGTTGACCAGTGTAATAGAGGCCAGATAAGGGAGGACCTTCTAGACCAATGAAACAATTTTAGCTTGTACTCTGAGTAAGCTGAAAATCTATTAAAAGATTTTGCAACGGAATTCTGTGATATGCCTCAGTTTTTAAAAGCATCACTTTAGCTGCTGTATTGAGAATAGAGAGCAGATGTAGGGCAAGAATGGAAGTGGCAATATAACTGAGAAGGCTTCTGTAGTAATCCAGGGAAAGATATTAAAGACTCAGATGTTCATGGCAGGAACAAAGTTCATGATAAGAGTTTTGATTCTGGATTTATTTTGAAGGTAGAGTCAACCCGATTTTATTATAGATTAGACTTTGGATGTGAGAGGAAGGGAGAGTCAAGGATGACTCCAGAGTCTTTTGCCTGAGCAAATAGAAGAATAGCTGAGATGAGGAGTTCTACTGGGGAAAGAGATTTTGGGATGAATATTAGAAACCTACTCAGGATATGCTGAGTTTCAGAAGTCTGTTAGACATTCACATGGCATTGCTAAGTAGGTAATGGACATAAAAGTCCAAGGTTTAGGAGGTAGATCCAGGAGAGGCATTTTATGCCGTTGAGATGGTATCTAAAGCTGTGAGATTATTGAGATCACCCAAAGAGTAAGTGTAGATAGAAATGAGAAGAGAACCATAGATAGAGTGAGTGGTCAAAGAGAACAGCAAAGAGAGCTGAGACGGAACCACTAGTGTCCTTGGGGACAGCCAACGGGGCATGGTATCCTGGAAGTCAAATGAAGAAAATGTATCAAGGAAAAGGGACTGGCCATTTGCCAACTGCTATACAGGACTCAATAACATAGTGAGTGTTCTCAGGCTTAGTGGTTTTGCTGCTGCTGGAGTTGAATGGTGAGTGGGAGGGACGCTGCTATTGATCAAGCCTCGCCTGCTGTCCAGCAGCCTGTGTTTCAACTGGCTTTGCTCTCTGCATTTCATTTTATGGGAGAAATTATGAGCTATACATATATAGATGGAATTTGTCAGTCTCCCAAATATGTCTTGACATATTCATTATTAATGATATGAGCCTACTGAATACTTGAAAAGGTACTGTTTAATATTTTATTATGTATATGCAAAAATACGAGCACAGAAAGAAACTAAAACTATTCCTAACACTGACACTAAATAAATGTTTATCAAAGTACTTTCCACAGATAACTATATTAGAATTACCTGAGGGCTTTTTTAAGCATACAGATTCCTGGACCCACATTTAGATAACCTCCAGACTTAATGAGTGCTACAAATCACTTGTGTGCATCAAATTAAAGAAACTCTGCCCTGAAAACCATTGCCATCTCAAACACCCCCCCCAATCCTGCCACAGAAATAATTTTACAATTTGGCCCTCAGTATCATATGTATCATTTTACTTTTTACCTCATAGCATCTTTTTATTTTCCTACAGATTTTTCATATTGGTGTCTCCTAATAGCAATATTTTAATCTATTTTTATGTTACATTGTGAGGGGTGTGTGTGTGTGTGTGTGTGTGTGTGTGTGTGTGTTTGTATAACACATACTACTACATAAACAAACTTTCTCTTAATACTTAGGTGAATGGGCTGTTTCCATATTTTACCATGAATATATAATGTGGTCCTATACATCTTTGTGCAGGGTTTTTATCCCCTTTCAGGACCCCTTGTTGGTTTGTCTTCCACACAGCTGTTAAGGCTGGTCCAAAGGGTCTGACCACTTTCATGATTTCACAATTCATGACGAAATAGGCTGCCAGAATGTCTGAAGAAATATAACTTATCATTTCACTGTGTATCAGCAAGTTACCTCTGAACTTCCTCTTAAGTCCTGAAAATGTTGGGTTTAATGGAAGAGTGACATTGCTTTCTAGAGGCTTTAATTTCCATTTCTGTGATTATCAATGCAATTACATTTTCTAATATTTCTATTTCCTGTCTGTTTATGCCTGATGGGCATTTATTCTTTGAAGTTCTCCTTACAGACTAGGGGAATTTTCTTCAATTCTAATCCATTTTCTTTCAATCCAAATTATGAATATATCCTGTTATTTTGTTTTTTATTTGTACTCTTTATTGTGTTTAATCTTAATTTTTTTGTGGCTTGATTTGAAGCTACTTTGCTATGCTACTGTATTGTGTTAGACTAATCATATGTGCCTCTTATTTAAGATAATAAAGTGGTTCCTGAATATTGATGCAATTCCAATTTCACATAAAGCACTCTATATAAAAATTAAGACTTTTGGCTTTGCCAGGCATCTTTCTCTGAAGCTGTAATTTTTAGAAGTCACAATTCTTGAATGATTAATTATACCTTTACTTATACCCGTAAGGCCATTATTAGCTGTTGGCGCCTCCAGCAAAACGTGCAAGTGGCTAATGGTCTTGACCAATAATTCTTCCCTTTTCATCTATTTATAGGGAAAAATTTGAGGCTGAAGATTTGACCGCTCATTTCAATATAGTACATTCATTTGTGCTTATCTCACTGTCATGCATAATGGTGTATTAAGCAGATTTTTCTGTAATTATGGGTATTAACTAAAATGTAGAATTAAAATTCACCTCTAAGCTTCTTGGTTTGGGCAGATGTGTCAAAATATAGACCTTGTATAAAAAATTTGTAACATGCTGACCTGCTTTCTCCCTTAATATAGCTTCTCTGGAATCAATTAAAAAAATCTCCTCTAACATTAAAAAGGGAATTAAAAAAGAAAAATTGAACCTAACCTTTGTTCCCACTACTTAAAAGTAGTTGGAAGGTAAAAAAATACACTGACACAGTTGACCACTGACTGGTCTCTGAACAGGTACTCTGAGGGCCTTAAAACCCTCAGAAAAGCCTGATGGAGAAGTCATTCTCAACACTTATCCAAGGACCAACAGCATCAAAATTACCTGCATTGTTGTGAACATACATATTCCCAGTCCCATCTTGGTTATAGTTATCACAAAGATGACCCAGGAATCTGCTTTTGTTTTGCTTTTTATTACAAGATATACTGTAGTTCATATAAATTCACAGTGATCTGAAAGACATGTAACACTGTTTATTTTCATTCATTATGTATGAGTGAACTATATTTACTTCCCAAGTACTCAGTTGTGTCTGCCCAATGCAACCAAGATACATGCTATTATGATCACAGATATACACCATACCTTCCAGTATAGTCATATTGGACTATATAATCCAATATAGTCAAAATTGATCACACTTTAATTTATTTCTGGAAGAAGAGTCTTTCTTCAGTGCAGCATCACTGAAAGTCCCAAATGGAAAGGAGAGAAAAGCAGAATGGTCTTGCTGAAGTAAAGTTAGTTGATACAGAGCCCCCAAGAGTTCTGTTCGTTCACCGCCATGTTGCCACTAAAGTCTGTATGTGGATCCTTTTAGAAATGAGGAGCCAATGAGAGAGACAAATAGTTTCATGTATGTGTGGAGTCTAGAGAAACCAAATTAAGGATCAGACAAAGCAGATCATGGATCTGAGATATTCAGGAGAGGAGGAGGAGGGAGAGAGAAAGGGGGAGAGTAGAGAACAGGGAAGAAAGAGAGCACAATGGAGTGTGCTGGAGGTCTGTGGGCACTTTGGTGTTGGAAAAACTATGGTGACTGCACCTGCGATGAGAAATCCTGTATTGTGAAAAAAGTAAACAAAGATGTTTAAAAATAAGAATAATATAAAAGAAGAAATGAGGAGACAGTTTCAAAACCACCCCTCTATTATAAATATGTGATAATATGTTTTATATATACATATATATATTTGTATAAAATTAAATATTATGTGCCAGTTATCAAAGATCTTTTTGTACAATTAAAATGTGATTTTTCATTACAAGATCTTTGAGCTATGGTTTAGATTATACATGTTTTATTTTCCTGAAACTTGAATGTAAGTGAAAATCTTTTTTCTTCCTACTGAAAGTAATTTTAATTTTTCACACAATAAATCAGAGAGATTTATGAGTGAGATCTGACACTGGATAATGAGATATTCAAAAGTGGTCATATAAATCTCTTTTGGATCTAAAGCATTTCTCTCAAGTTCTAATTCTGGCAATGTGGAGGATTGAGCTGACTTAGATTCCCCCAAACTATCAAAACAGGAATGTTTAACACATAGAATCATTGTAATAAAACTTATTAATAATACATTGGGGGGAGTGTTTACAGATATAAAGGAAAACTCTAGTTGCCAGAAATAATAAAGGACATTAAAGTCAGAGCAGAAAGCTTGAAAATGGAATACATATAACCTCAAAAATGATTTTAGATTACATGTTGCTCTCAAATCTGAGTGCTATTTACAAAGGGAGCAAAGCAGTCTTGACCTTCTTAAAGAAATTGAGATCTCTGTTCAAAGCCTGAACGTGGAAAGACTAACCTATTTGTGAAATTGGAACTCAGAAAAAAACTCTCCTCGTTAGCCCCGGAAAGAAATGAGAAAGTTTGTCTTTGTCTTGGATAGTAAATTTAACAAAATTTCCTTTAGAAAAAAAGGGTGTTTTTCTTGTGTATGGTTTTTAAAATCAAATTTATAGCATTCACATGATGTGAAAACTCCAAATTGAAGAATGAATGTGAAAACAAGTTTTGAATTGTTGAAGAATAAGAATATTTGGTAGGAACAAATACACAATCACCCCATTATCAACATTTTCATCATCCAGAGCTCATGACAATGCACAAAATAAAACATTACCTATCTTATAAGTACATTATCTATCATGAGCAAGATCAGAAGATCCAGTGAGTGGTATAATTAGCACTTCCAGAACCATGCATAATAAAATAACTTGGAAAAGACCAACAAAATGTAAAAAAAAAAAAAAAAAAGAAAAAAAGAAAAGAAAAGGAGGAAGGAGGGAAGGGGGCAGGGAGGAACTGGAAGAGGGAGGGGAGAAAGAGGAGGGAAGGAAAGAATGAGAAAAGAAAATCTCACTATGTAAAAAGGACTAGGGTGATCTGTATCAAAGAAACAGAAAGTCTAAACTTGGAAACTATATTCCTAAATTGTCCTAAGACTGTGCAATTATGCCATTTACTTAAGATGTTACAGATAATTGAAGCAACATTGTTCATTTTCCACAATTCTCATCAGACATCATCTCAGCCCTCCCATTTCTGTTTTGGTTCCCCAAATGACATCCTTATTGTGATTCAGAAACATTGAGAGTGAAAAGTGTAAGGAATGACTCAAAGGTTACTGCAATGAAGTATCACTCACCGGCTTCTTTGCCTGTCTGTGTGCAACTCCTGTGCCCACAATAACCTTTCCCCTCATATTTTCATAAGAACAGGGATAATGTTATAATACATTTGCCCCACTGGAAGTAGGAAAGCAAATTTGAAAATTGTCTTATTTATCTTTGAAGCTCTTTTATAATTCTTTATCTATCCCAGCCCTCATCTCCTAGAATTAACCCAGATTCTGTCACATAATAATGACTTAATAAATGCAGGCTCATTAATAAAATCCCCAGTGACATGTAATCAGTGCATCTTTTGATGCTCTTGAGAATTCAAAAGATAGACAGTTGTGGTTAAGTTCTGTCTTCTTCAGAAAAACTTGGCTGTGCTTTATTCTAAATATATTTTTATCAGAAAGCTCTGAAATTCCAAAATGGCAATTTTAAACTTTCACCTCATTTTTTTCTCTTGATTTTATTTAGAAACTCATCAGTTTCTATAATTTCTTGCTTTTAAACATTTATCTCCATCCTTCCCTCTTCACAGTCCTGATCTGCCTCAGAGGAGGCATGAATCATTTCATTGATGCACTCTGAAGATGATTCTTATAGTCCCTTGGGCCATTTATTCCTCTCTTTTTTCCAGTGATACCTCCATGAAGCCAGCTGTAGCTTTCACACACAAATGGGCCATTTAGAAACCCTCAGCATTTCCCATCTGTCTACCAAATAGAATCCAAATTCAAGATTCCTTACCCTGTGGCCCAACTCCAACTGACTTCATCAGGCCCCTTTCTTAGTGTTTTCTCCATTAATAATTCATGCACTGACCAGCCTCATTCCTTTGTTTTTCCATTTATGTTCCCTTTTTTTTTTCTTGTTACCATTTTTTAAAAAATTATCCTTTTTTTTCCCCCACAGTATGAGTTTTCCCCCTCAGGTGTTCCCATTTTCAAATGGGTTCATTGGTGTCTGATTTCATCTGGTCCTCAGTGAGAGCTGTCCCTTGGTGGTAGTGTGGGCTTACTTTAGGTCCAGGAGCATACTGTTGGCTCAAGGTGAAACACTGCTTCCACGTAGCCGGACACAGGGTATCTCAGCTTAAGTTCTTTTGGAAGAATAACATGTCCAGCTTCCTACTGTTCAAAATATCCAAACAAGGGTACGAGTAGTTGCATTTATTTAGCCTGTAGAACAGCCCATATCCTGTTCTGGAGAGTGTGGTATCTGGACTTGACATCAGAACCAGCAGAGATAGGAGAGGCCCTTGTATCACACTCTTTGAGGTTCACACAGAGTAGTTTGTTTGGAATTGTATTTATCAGCCAGTGTTGAGGGAGAGCTTATAAGCAGCGGATTAGAATATGTGTAATTATATTGTTGAGGATATTGTCCATTACGTTATTCAGTTTTTCTTTATGAGTATCCATGAGCTAGTTCTTCTCTGGTCTCAGATTAGAATTAATAGAGCTTCTACTAAACTGTGCTTTTTGTAATTGGTCATGTGTGCCCTCTGTGTGGGCTGCTCTATAACGCAGCTACTTCTGAGGCCCACCTTTGGCAAGTGTTTGGGACTTCTCAACATAAAGTTGTATGGTAGCTTCATTTCCAGGCTTCATATTGTTGTTTCAACCCTTCACCCAAATTTCTGATTTTGTCATCGTCTTGATTCTTGTCTTATTAGTGTTTCTAATCTAACTTGTGGGAATAAAATGGAATATAAGTTCACATATAAGCACATAAGTCATATTTATAATTAGATAATAATTATTCACGTAAAAAGACATCTTCAAATTATTCCCAAGTGATAGAGCTTAAGAAAATGAACTGAAGGGGAGAAGTTTAAAATATTCCACTTTATTCTTAGAAGCTTGGATCCTCTATTCCTAGTCACTGCAATAATGGCATGAAACTTGAAGAGGTGAGTTTTTCAGGAAAAAAAAAGTATGATAATAGCTGATATACTAAATATATAGAAAAGACAAGATATAAAAATGACACAAAGCATGTCTATCTATCTGCATATTCACTCTTTCATATTCATATATCTGCATATTCACTCAGGGGAGACCAAGAGTTAGTAATCAGCTACTTCACACCATTTGTCATAGTCACAAAGTACTACATATTATCCTAGTAACTAGAAATAATTTCTGATTTTAAGAATTGTGTAATCTTTTTTTCATTTTCTACTGTATTCAAAGGGGTTATGTATAATTCAAAATAAACCTCTAACCCAAAGTAATTGCAAAGGAAATTTTTCAATTTTTATGGCATAGATACAAATAAAGAAAGCCAAGGAAATTAGCAAAATTTCCTGAGTTTTCCTCTTAGGAAGAAAAGAAAAGATAATGCAGGACTTTTTGCATGCCAGAAACAATGCATCCTCATCAGACCAACATGGTATCAATGGAAACTGCTAATAAAATATGAGAATTCACAGAACAACGAAAACAAAAACACCTGGGAAGCAAAGAGCTGACAAGTGAGAAAGATGATAATTTTCCATTCAAGGAAGTTACCATTTCTACTCTGACTGCCACATACCACCCCCTACTGACTGATAATGAATACAGGTGAACAATCACCTTTTGAAAGCATAAACCTTGATAGTGTTAGGACTGACAGAAAATTAATCAGTGTGACATTGTGATCAGAAATCTTGGTAAACACATTCCAGAAGAGAAAAAAAATCTGTATGTGTCCTCAGGTATTTGGTTGATGCTCAGTTTGATCAATGTATAATACTTACCTGCTGCTATTACTGTGTCTGTGTATGTGAAAGTAAAATTGTTTTGTTTATATTAACAATTTTGGAGATACATGATGTTTTTAGGTTTTCATATGGGTTGTAATTGCCTATTTTTTCATTTCACAGTGTGTGGACAACATACGGTGTAATGGTTTAATGACTATAGTGTTTGAAGAGAATTCCAAAGTTTCTGTGCCACATATGATTAAGTAAGTGCAATAATTCTTTCCCTTACAATTTAATCAAGATCAAATGGGTAGAGAATGTAAAATCCTGAATAAAAGATTGCTTCAGTAGGATTCTGTTTCATATTGACAGTGTTTCTTGACAGTAATGCAGTAACTCATGCTGTGCTATTTCAAAATGGTCTTAGCTTCATTTCACTTTATTGACTCACAGCATAGAAAAACTGTTTTTTATGCTGTTAAATATGCTTCCACTCAGGATATAAGCCTACCTAGATTTTCAAGTTCAGCATAAAAAATGACAGCCACATTTGTCCAGAGTTTGAGGGTTGACCAAAGAAGAACAGATTCATGAAGGGTTGTCCTAGTGAGTGTGAATAATGTAACTCAGACTTGGTTGTGGAGATACATTTAAATTTTGAGGACATTCTACAGGAATCAACCAACTTTTATGCCATTTATTCACTGCCTGTATATAGATTTGTTCCAGGGTTAATTGTCCAGAACTGCCATTCTGCTCTATGTTTTGTTAACAAAGCAAATTCTATAAGCAATTACCAGAGAAATAGTAATTTAAAATTAGAAGTAAAGTTAGTACAGAGTAGTGAAAAAAGTTTAATGCTAAGATTAAAATCAGTATGTATGGAAAATTAAGTCACAATGTCCATATTATAATTTTTTTTAATTCACATCATTGGGTTAGAGTTTTCTTATTTTCTTTCATAGGATTCTTATTTCACAAAATAATATCTATTACTTTTACTCATTTTTAAATGTACTTTCTTGAAGGTATGAAAATCCAAGTTGCTTTAGACTGGATATGTGTAAGTCAGACGTTACAGCCAAGTTATAAGATACTGAACCCTAGGGTACCTACATACATTCAGTTGACTTTATAAACTAATTCGATGAAATCTTTAGTTTTGGAGCTGTCCAGTTATGGCCAGCACCAGATTCTCTCCCCTCCCTGGTAGTTTATTCAGTGTCCATGCCAACTATCCGCATAAGTAACTCATGCACAGACCTGTGCTCTCCTGCTTTTGGTTGCATAAACAAATGAGCAGGACCTGTTCTCCTGCTACAACAGAAACCCGTATCTTGGACTATAAGGACTTTCTATAAGTCACACATGTTTTGGTGCCCATCTATACTACACTAAATGTATTCCCAAGTCAGAGTAAAGTTTCATATAGCTCTTCCCTCTGTTTTCCCAAGCATCACCAAAGGAAAGATTTTGCAGTCACTGTTCCTTCTGATAGTCCCTTCCACGAGCCTTTTCTACCTTAAATTCTGCTTTATTGTGTCCCTACACATCTCCCTGGTTATCAATAAAAAAGAAAAAAATCCAAACATTTTGTAGTATTAAAAGAAAAATTATTCTGTCTTAATTGTGTCTTGTACGAACATGGCATCACTTTGTAGGCACTCTTCCTTTTGAAAAATGCAAATTATGATAGGTGATCTGTATTTAATAACTCAAGATTGCTTAAGTGTTTACTGAAAAGAGTTGTTATTATTATTACAGGAGACTAAAGGACTTTGTTGAGAGTCCCTTAGGAAATAAAATTCCTGTTCAGTGTAATAAAATAAAATCACTTCATAAATTTAATTTTTTCTTTACTTAAAATGCAAATGCAAATCACGATTTGAAGGACAGTGGTGTAATTAGTTTTATATATTAATTTCATGTTGGCTCCAACATATTTTCCTCCTGTTAGAGATTAAGGTAATTATAGTAAAAACTAAGCAAAACTCAAACAGTGGTAAGTATGCCAAATCATGACGTTTATTAGATAAAAATATGTCCTTATGTGGCATTTTACATTTTACGTATATAGATTAAGGCTTGCTTTCTTTTGTTGATAGTTGACTTGAGCTTCCTTTAAAAAGCATAGATTTTTGGTGGGAAATTATGGGGAAAATAGTGATTACCTCTTGTTTACTTATCTTCTATACAGAATGACTGATAGATAAAAATTTCTAAGGTTTTTTGACAAATGAGAAAATTAGGAACCAGAGAAGTAAAGTTAATTTTGTGGATAAAAGAGTGAGTGGGAGAAAGGGATGCTATTTTCAAGAATCTCAAAAAATGCACTGTGTATTTTTGAGATCAGTAATATGACTAAAATTAACAGGCCGCCCTTAGTAGTTCCCAGGCATTGATAAGCTGTTCATTTAAAATGTCCTTTCAGATATACTCATGAACTCTTTTCAGCTGCACTGAGCATACTTTGGGTGAGAAGTACCCAAGAGCAAGCCAAGACAACTATTGATTCTTTTTTACCCAAATGAAAATAAATATATGATTTAAAATCTCTCAAAGCACGAAAGGGCTAATTAAGGGCACTCACAACAGCTCAACTGATACTTAGCAAGCAATTGCCTGACTGAGCATCACTGGGCCTATACTGTGTCCTTTTATCACTTGGTGAAATCCAGAATTTCATGGATTACCTGTTCTGAGGTGCTGCCATGAATTGGAACAAGAGCTCTGAGGAGGGAATGTAAAGGCTATGGATTGTCCTGTTGATGTCAGTGCTTTTCTTTGAGCCCCACTGGATTCAGTCTTTGCCTCTAAGCTTTTCTTCTTACTCCGCTGGCCTCTTTCACCCTTTTTATCAAAGGTGCTCCAGGGCCTGAGGGTTCTGAGCCCAGCCAAGGATTGTGAGGGCTGCTGTGTAAAATTTATCCCCAGTTCCTTTCCAACTGAAGAAGCTGCCTCCAGCTTCCAGTGCAAGGAGTGTGTGTGTGTGTGTGTGTGTGTGTGTGTGTGTGTGTGTGTGTGTTTTGGGGGTTGAGGTGAGGAGTCACCAGATAGTTTTTATAGATTGGGAGAGCAGAGTACTAGCTGCAGGGGACAGTGGTGGATACTGTTCAAGGGGAGCTTCTGGAAAGGTTCAGTGTCTGTATTTCATGCATCACTTTTTATTTTTATGAAGACATTTTTAGTACTGCAGAAACAGGGCCTCCCTGGTGGCACAACGGGTTAAGTCTCAGCACTATGAAGCTATCTGCAGCCACTGCAGCACGAGTTCGATCCCTGGCCAGGGAGCTTCCCACATGGCACAGCAGACCTCTGCTGCCTCTCACACTGCTCCCCTCAGCAGTGTACTTTAGTAGATCTCCCTGTTCTGTTCCCCACTCTGTCTTTGGTGAATCTTCTCACCACCCCACACCTCTGGCCTACACCCCAGCTCTTATATGCATAAATAAATAAAATCTTTTAAAAAAAATACTGCAGAAACATTTTACTCAACTTAGGATTCAACTGTATTCAGAAAATGGATAGCCTTAAATGCACTAGTAAGCCAGGAATAATGAAATGAATCAAACATTCATTTCAAGACGTTAAAAAAATAATGCCCAAATAAACTACAAGGTAGTATAAGAAGGAGATTATTAAGTGAAGAAAAAAGAACAGATGTTAGTAAATCTAATATAGAAAAATATAGTAAAACAGTAGAATTGACTAATCAAAGAGCTGGTTCTAGAGGGGAAAAATACCTAATAATGTAATTTCTAGTCAGTGTAATCTTGAAAAAAGAGGGGAAGCACAAGTACAAAATTAGAAGTGAGAAAAAGAAATAACCACAAAACTTGACTCTAGTCATGAAAATCTGTGTTTCTCCCTCCTTTCCACCCTTCTGAAGAGAAAATGTCACCTATTAAGTTTTAAAACATATTTCTGATATTCTCATTTAAGGGCATAAGCAATGCCCCACTTAAATAGGACTTTTGGTTTTGTTTCCCTAGTAAAACATGATTGAACTAGAGAGCAATGAAGGGTAGCAGAGTAAGTCACCCCAATTTATGCACTTGGCTTATTGATTAGTTTGAGCAGTAGGCACTTGAAAAATAGGAAGTTTATGGAGAGACTTCCTCTGAATTTCCCCTCTCTAAAGACAGATCCTGCAAAAGGAACTCGGTTGCATGCATCACCTCACTGGGAGTTTCATCAGCCATTGAAGACTGACACTGATCCCAGGAGAGGAGATGAGAAATTGGCACCACACCCAGGCAAATGTCACAAACTATCAAAGCTCCCTCCTATGCTTCCAAAAGCACATTCATCTTTCCCAAAAATCCCTCTTCCTTTTCCTATTAAGGTGGTATTTAAACCTGAAATCGAAGTCATCTTGGGGAGTTATTTTCCACTGGGTATCTCCCATGTATGTAAGAGATATATATGTCAGTTACCTTCTGTTTGTCTTTACCTTGCTATCTTTTATTAGAGGGATCTCAGTCAAGAACTGAGAAGGGTTGAGGGAAAATTATTTTTCCTCCCCTACAAAAGCAATCTATAGGGTCAAATGAATTATAATTACCCTCTCCACAATTAATTTGGACTTTTCTGAATTTTAATGGCATATTCGATGTTCTTGCAGCCTTGCCTTGTTGGATGTAACATATCATACAACATGTTTTATCAAATGCAATAGAAAGCTCACACACAGTGTGTGTTTACAAACTGAAATACTTACTCAGTGGCTGAGAGGAAATCGCTCCCTGATTTAGTTCTCGGTTCCTGTTTTATGTGTAGGTCCGATGCTCGTCTTCATAAAGATGACGCCGACATTTGCTTTAGTAAAACTCTGAACTCTTGCAAAGTGCCCCAGATCCGTTATGCCACTGTGGAGCGTCTCTTGGAGCGACTGACAGACTTGCGGTTTCTTAGTATTGATTTCCTCAACACCTTTCTGCACACCTACCGTATTTTCACTACGGCAGCTGTCGTGCTGGCGAAGCTTTCCGACATATACAAGAGGCCTTTCACCTCCATCCCGGTCAGGTAGGCCAGGATTTGCCTGTCAGGAAAGTGCAGCCCTGCTGGTCCCTAGGTCTCCATGCAGGTGAGCAGCCCCACACTGGGACTTTTGACTAGGCTGTGGCTTGCTTTTGAACTCACATGCCCCACCAGTAGAAGGGAGACAGTAGTGTAGAGGGAGGAAAGAAGTGGAGGACCCCGAAGACTCCAAGTGGGCTTTGCTTGCTTTGTGATTATTTGGAGGCTAATTCCATTATTTTAGACTTTTCTATTTTATTATTGTTTTTGTAATTGGGTTTTTCAAACTTGAATAGGCATAAGAATCACTCGGGGACTGTGTTATATTGCAACCTCTGATTTAGTAGATCTGGAGTGGAGCCCAAGATCTACATTGCTAACAACCTCTCCAGAGGTAACTATGCTTCTAGTCTTTGGGTCACAGTTTAGTAGCAAGGGATTAGACAAGGCCTACAGTGTCTGTGTTCCTTTGTATGGGATACATGTAGCATTTAAATGAAGAAGAATCGAGGACAGAAGTGCAATAATGTGATGGCCTTTAAATGTAAAGGGCACCTTCTTGATGACATGGGGACATCATTTTCTGTTTTTTTTTTTTTAAAGATTTATTTATTTATACATTCAAGCTGGGGTACAGGCCAGAGGTGTGGGGCGGTGACAGGTTCAGAGTGGGGAGCAGAACAGGCAGATCAGAAGATCAGAAATACACTGCTGAGGGGAGCAGCGGGCGAGGCAGGAGAGGTCTGCCGCACCATGTGGGAATCTCCCCGGCTGGGCGTCGAACTTGCGTCGCCGCTGCCGACAGCTTCACAGCATAGTGCTCAACCGCTGCGCCACCAGGGAGGCCCAGGGGACATCATTTTCATTGGGCTGCAACCATCAATATTTTTTTGCTCTTATTTTTAGGTCATTGGAATTGTTTTTTGCTACCAGCCAGAACAACAGGGGTGAACATTTGGTGGAGGGCAAATCCCCTCGTTTGTGTCGCAAATTCTCTTCCCCACCACCACTGGCTGTGTCCAGAACGTCCTCCCCGGTGAGAGCCAGAAAGCTGTCCTTGACTTCGCCCTTGAACTCAAGGATAGGAGTGTTGGACCTGACCACCTCCTCAGCATCTAGCAGTCCTACGACCACCCACAGCCCTGCTGCATCCCCACCACCGCACACGGGTAAAGTACCTTTGGATCTTAGCAGAGGCCTTTCTTCTCCAGAACAAAGCCCGGGATCAATAGAAGAGCATGTAGATAACCCCCACGTGGATCTGTTTAACAGGCTAAAACGAAGTATTCAAAGAGGTATTATTCAGCTGCCACACCTACATTCACTGGTCATCTGTTTCTTACCTTCTGGGACCCTAGTTCCTTTCTTTACAAATTTCCTACTTTTGTATGGAAAGCAGAATAAACACAATGGTAAGTTAGAAGAAGAAATTTCTTTTGTTCCTCCTAGGCTTTGTGAAATGGAGAGCAAGGTAAGCTGTCCTTGGGTCTTCTATAGCAAAAGTTAAATTTCAGTTAATTGTGGAAGAATAGCTTTATCTGAATGGTATTACTGAAAGGTTCTTCATGGAAATTGCTGAAGGTTGCTTGACTAGAGAACCTAACAGAATTCTTTGCATGGAATTAGGTTATGGACGCCTTCATCCATGAGCTTGGCATCAGAACCTTCTCCAGTGTCTGCCTTCAGCACTTTACTGCTTCCAGCCTTCCCTGGTGAGGATGAATGAGCCTGGAAGCATTAAGCTGACTTTTCTGCTTATTACCAAGGCAGTATTCCATCTTTCAAAAAGTGTTATAGGGAGAAAAATAAAATTTAAGAACTGATTTTAAAGAGTGTTTATTGTCCATGACACAGCCAAAGTGGTTTTATGAATGGGAATTAAATCCTATTAAATTATTTAATGACTTCCCATTAAGCATCGAATAAAGAATCTTCTTCCTCTCAAGGTCTTCAGACCATATGAGACTGGACCTGTCTCCCTCTCTAATCCTGCTCTGCTATGTCCCTCATCCACTAGGCTACAGTCACAGTGATTTCTTTTCTGTGTCTTTAAAGAACTTTGGTCATTTCTGTCTCAGAGCCTTTGCACTTATTCTTCCCTCTGCCTGGACAGTCTTTCCCCACATAAGCACCTTAAGATTAGCAACTTTGTCTGTCTTGTTCACCTCTACCGTCAATGCCTCAGTCATTTACCTGACAGGAAGTAAATTTTTGTTAATTGAATAAACAAAACTCTCAGTGAACCAACTGATAGTTCTATGGCATGTCACCTTACTTTCCTCAGTATGGAACGAAATAGAGGGTGGCAGAGGTGAACCTTTTTTCTATTATAACCCAGTGTTTCTGTGATGAAAATAACTAAAGTTTTCATAGCCAAGTTAGCAACCAGCTTTTTTGGGAGGGAGAAGGGCTTGTAGTAACTGATTTATTTAGTGATAACCTATTAAAATTGGGCAATAAATCAAAGTGTCCAGATTTCAAAGAGGATTACCCCAATGGAAGCATAAAACCCTACTTTTCTACCTACTTGAAGCTTCTATGTACTTTCTATCTTAGATCATTTAAATAAGCTTCCTGAGTGAAGTACTTAATGGAATTTTAACTGGAGTGGTTGTCATCATCAAAAGTAGCACCCTTTTAAATAAGAAATTCTTTAATTGACAAGTTAGCAACTAAGGGGGAGGAAAGGAGGAAGATAATTAAAAAGTCATTAGAACAACAAGCTTCAGCAGAATCATGATGGATTCTTGGGAATAATGAGGCAGCGCACAAGCTGACAAGTGCATCTGGGTTCAATCCAGTGCTGGTGCTTGGGAACACCTTAGAGAGAATGACTTGGGCTTGTCTCAGACTTCCCCTTTGGGACAGGATGCTTGGGGATGTATAGGAGTTTCCAAAAAAATGGGAAGTGCTTTCCCCTCCTTTACTGGATTGCAGCAAACAGGAGGGGAGAAATTCAGAGATAAGTTTGGGTTCTCGTGTTATTTTGATTTAGGTTAACTTTAGGAATGAGTATTTTAAGGCAGACATTTGTGGCTCCTAGGCTTTGGTTTGGTTGCCTTTGCCTGAAGCTGGAATGAGAACACCAGGAGATCTGCTTAGTGTTCATTGTATCACCTTCTATGTGCAGGTTGCTGTGCTACACGGTCCATAATAATAAATAAGACATACCGTGTAGTTATGTGGAGAAGGCAGAAACAACATAACTATAAGAGAAGGTGGCACAAGAGGTACAGACAGTGTGCTCTGGAGGGTGAAAAGTAAGGGAGATCATTCCTGGTTGAGCAGAATCACAGAGTGTTGTTGACATGAACCAAGAAGAATGGAGAGGTTGGAAGGAAGAGACAGGAACTTAGGGGTAAAGAGAACATATGAGCAAAGAGCTAGTGTTAACCCCCAGCGGTGAAAGCCATTTCTGAGAGCAAGACACATAATTATTTCTGAAGGGACACCTTCCAGTTCTGATGCCACCCGCAGCCCTGTGGGCTATACCTGTTCCTAGTCATCCTAAACCTTTCTAGCATCAAGTGAACTCTTTTTCCAAAACTCTCAAGAGAATCTTTTCTTTTTTTCCTCTGCCTCTTCCCCTTTGCCTGTGTTCTCTTCCTCCTTCTCCTCTACAGTCTTAATTATTTTTTAAGCATGCAGTTCAGTAGTATTAAGTCTATTTACATTGTTGTTCAACTGGTCTCGAAAACTTTTTCGTGTTGCAAGGCTCAAACCGTACCCATTAAACAAATCCCTATTCCTCCTCTCCACCACCAGCCTCTGAAAACAACCATTATTCTATTCTCTGTTTATATAAATTTGACAACTCTTGATGTCTCATCTAAGTAGAATCATACAGTATTTGTTTTCTTGTTACTGTTTTACTTCACTTAGCATGTTTTGAGTTTCATCAATGTTGTAGCATGTGCCAGGATTTCCCTCTCTTAAAAGACTGAATAATATTCCATTATAGATTCATGCATACATGCATGTATGTATGTATTCTTTAGCCATTCATCCACTGATAGACATTTGGGTTTCTTCTTTTTCTTAGCTATTGTGAATAATGCTGCAGTGAATAAGAAAGTGTAACTATCTCTTTGAGATCCTGCTTTCAATTCTTTTGGATATGTACCCAGAAGGGAAATTACTTGCTCATCTGGCAGGTCTATTTAGACATTTTTGAGGAACTTTCTTACATTTTTTTTTTTTTTTAGTGGGTATACCATTTTACATTTCTACCAACAATGCACTGGGTACTAATTCTCTTCGTCCTATGATGGTGGTCATCCTAATGAATGTGAGATGAGACTTTCTTCCTTTTTGCATTTTCCAAGAGATAGCATTTTAACTTGGCTCAGGCCTAGTGGTGTGGATATTAAGTTTTTATTCAACAAAAAACCATAAGAAAATCTATTTCTCTCTGCACTACAGTCTAAATATGTGGCCTATTTCTATAGGTCCTCAGTCAAGCTATCCATTCCTACCATAATTAATCCTTCCACTTCATCTTGTTACACATTGCTTCAGAAGTTTTACAGTGCTAGTCTTCAGAGCCCAAGCCCAGCATGCAGAGTGATGGTCCAGTGCAATCTCATAAAACCTGCTTGGCCTACTGTGCAGGATGCCAGTGTTCACTGGGAGGAATTAGTAGTTTTGTCTCCTGAAGCAAACTTACAGTTGAGGAGATCAAGATATATGAGAAAGAACTTGATCAAGCGCTCAGGCAAGGACACTGACAAATACTGCAAAGACCTGTCAGTGCAGAAGTTGGATAGAGGTGGGATCTTTGTGGGCACAGCTAGTGGAGTCTGGAAAGCAGCATTATTAACTGACCAGGGTCCAACAAATGGCGAGGGCCCATGAGTAATGATATGGCAGAAACAGTTTCTCTCTCACATTAGAGACATAGCTAAGTATGAGGGCCTAATGCCTCTGTTTCTCATTGGCTTTCCACAAATTAAATAATACGCAGTTAGATTTTCAAGGATTATTTTATCCATGTATTCATGGATTAGAAATATCATTTTGCGATTCCAGATTATGGTTAAATACAGTTTCTTTCACTTTTGGTGATGGGAAGTTGCAAATTTGTGTCCAGGTGGGCTTCATGGTATTTGATGAAGCCCAGTAAAGCTCCCCTCCCCACCAGATACTTCAGCTCCTCTGCTATCTGTGTTTCTCAGTCACACCCACCCACTGATGTGCCCCTCTCATCTCTCAGTTTTACCACAACTGCCCCTCTTAATCCTTCCACTAAACACTTTATTCCTGGCCACTTTGTCGCATCTCTCTTTCCCGTCTGTAGCTCTGTAGCTATCTTTTGATTGCTTTGAATGTATTTACCAACTTGTTCTAAAAAATGTTTAATGTGGTAGCTCAAAGTTGCGTGCGGTACAACTGGATTAAAAATAAAATTGATGAGGAGGCCCAGCAATGAAGACAAATTCTGTGAGGACAAGGGAATGGCTAGTTAACAAATGAATGCTGTGTGGTCCTCTTCAGTTTGAGAGCACTCTGATTTGGGTCCTGAATATCATCAATTATATGATTCATATAGAGAACTAAGACTAATTGATGTGGAGGTACATTCCCTGTTACTGGGACGTGAGACAAGTTATTCTGTGGCTCCTCATTAAGGAAACCATGGTAGAAATCTTGGAATCAATAGTGGAGTGTAAAGAGTTCTTTTGTGTTTTTCTGAATAGATGAAGCATATGAACCATAGATTTAGTAGTTTCTTTTATTTTTCATTGGTATTTGGGCAACATTGATCATGAGTACTCTTAGGAAAGTCATGCATGAAACTCTTCAGCACCCACTGATGAGCACAGTGTTTGTGTGTACATTTGAGTGCACATGTCTGTAGAAGCCAAGAGCACTGCTGTGTTAACTCTGCTGTATAGTCTTGAAAATTCCAATTGGCAACGAAAAGGGAGACACTGATCTGTCTTTAATTTGAAAGATGTTTTCCTGTGCTTTGCATAATGTTAACACTTAAAACAGTTGGCGAACTTAAATAAGGTTCTTGTGCCAAGAGTTGATACATTTTCTGCTTTTTCACTTCAAGATACAACTTCATACAACCTCATTGCATAATACTATCTTTAGTAATTAGTTCCATTCTGAGATTAGAGGTCTCTCTCATTGCTGTCCTGCTGGACAGTTTCAGGGTAGACTCTGAAAAATACTAGTGACCTTTGTCCAATTGTGCTGTTATCTCATTTATATTGCCAACCTGTAATATTTCCTGGCAAGAGAACTTCAAATGACATGAAAGGAAAGAGGGAAAATAGGAAATGTCCTTCAAAATGAGCAAGACTATGAATTTCTCAGGGAAAAAAATAATGCAGCTTTCCCTCCAGATCTGTTCCCTGCTTATCTAGTCAGTGCCCTTCTTTTTTCCTGCCAGGTAGTTCCCATCTTTTTCTACCCTGAATTCTTCTAAAAAAGCACAAATATTAGTCCAACTCACATCCAGATTCCACCCAATAGTGTGTTCACAACAAAAATCAAACCTATGGCAAGCCAGGAAGGAGAGCCGCAGGGCGCTCACTGTACCTGGGGCCCTGACCCAGTCAGGGTTCACTTGGACCAGGGCTGCGCAATCAGCCTAAGCACTGCTGCACAACCCGCATCGCTAGTGTCTGTTTCTGTGTTCTTAGTTTGAAAATTGCCTGCCTGTGGGCTGAAAGTGCTCCCAATTTTAGCATTTGTTTTGAGCCCACATCTGCCCACTCGTCCTGCAGGCAAAGCTGTTTGCATGGAACTTGATTGAAACTGAACATGCCAGAAGGAAATGCTTCTTTCCCCCACCTACCCCACCTTGCTGACATGGCTTCTTCTCTCTGTGCCTATTTGATTACAATGTTGATTCTTTGCTTTCTAGTTCTTTCAGTGGACATTTGGTGCCTGTCCAGCTTTCTCACTGGGAAGAGTTTTGGGTGCAGTGTAATTGCTGACTAAATGCTTTTTTCATTTGCATCAGAGGGATGATGAATGGTTGAATCAGCCCGTAGGATATGTATTTGATATTCTGCTTGCTCTTACAGAGCAGATGCCTCCCATTACTGAATTTTGAGGGAGTTATTTAGAAAATAATAAAACTAACAGCTAAGCACTGATTTTTTTGTCTGCCTCCTGCATCATTGCCAGCTTTACTGTAATTATGTCATTCAAGGAAAGATTCCAACCATTTCCTTTCCCTGGCCTTTTTGTGCATCAAAAAGGCAGAATTGTGGCCATATTTCTAAGGGAGAAATTATATGCAAGTGTGAAAATGGTTTATATGAAGTCATTAGGGATTTTGTAAAGTTTGAGTCATCTTCAATGGAATACAAAGGGAATTGAGTTGGGAGTAGTTCTACTGAGGGGTAATGCAAAATTTGTGGAGGTAACCCAGTTTTGATAAGTTAATGAAAAACCCAACAAAAGGGAAATGCATGAGTAACTGGAAATTTATGAAATTTTTGTAGTGCTTTTCCTTGAAAGAATACACAGAATGTTGTAGTTTTACCTAGTCAACAGTCCAGTCAGAGGAATATTGGAAACATCATTAGTAAAAGCCTAAGTGTGATCTCAGAATAATGTGTCTTTTATTCATGGGATACCATGAAGCGGTTCAAATGATCCAAAGGCTCCCAGTTGTTCATGGTAAAAATTCCTACATGCCTCTTGCTGATCTGTAGTTCATGATTAGGGCTATCCAATAGAACTTCCCAGCATAATGGAGATGTACTGTATCGATTGGTGCTGTCCACTAGGTATATGTGACTCCTGAGCACTTGCAATGTGGCAAGTGCAAGTGAGGAACTGACTTGTTATTTGACTTCAATTTTAAATTTACATACCCACATTTAGTTAATGCTACCATTTTGGGCAATCAACTCTAGATCCTTAGAAGTCCCCAGGGATTCTTGGGGTGCCACATTGGAAGAGACTCAAACTTTAGTGGACTTACAGGGACAACTCAAGTAAAGGACTAGTGAAGTCCCAATTTTGATTCCAGTCTGATTTACAGTCTGGAAATATCCCACTTAACCCACTCTAAATTCTAGGGAATGGGGAGTCCATCACATGCCTCTTACTCTTTTACACATCTGCTGTTATGTTGGACAGAAGGGACTTGGTAGGGCAGCCAGCCAGGCTCAGCAAGGTCTTGGCGACAGAGGTAGAAAAGACCAACATTTAGATTTGGTGTCATGAGTATTCCACCCCACAGGAATGACTTGATCTCATATTAAGCCCTTTTAAAAATATGCACTACTGGTTTGCATCTTTGTTAGTATTTTGGGAATATAAGATTTCCCCCCTCAGGTGTAGTCACCACAGCACACCAATCACTGAAGCACCCATAGTCTTTTACCATAGTCCATTTTGCTCTCAAATCAACCCTTGAAAGCTGACCAGAGAACTGAGACATTGTTGGGGAGCATATACCTGAGTGGGGAGAGAGCCTGGTGGACTATGGTGGAGGATTATGGGTGCTTCGTTGGTGGGTGCTCTAAGGTGACTGCACCAGAGAGGGGAAATCGTATACTTCCAAAACACTAACAATGATGTAAATCAGTGGCACTTAAATGATACTTTAAATATATATATTTATATATATATATATACACACACACATACATACATATATATATATAAATGTAACAGTATCATCTAAAATAATTGAAAGTGTGGGATGGATGTGGGAATTGGGTATGTGTGCAAGAGTGAGACATTAGATTTTATTTGAATCTTTGAAGGATTATTTCACATTTAAAAATAATATATAGATAGATATCTATATATAAATTGATATGAAATGCTTATTATCCATAGTGAACATTTTTGTTCCCATGTATACTGTAAGAATCTCCTGAATTCATAGTCTGATTGTTAAAATTCATATTTTCAAGCAGCCATCCTAGAGTCTGCACCAGTGGATCGAGCAGCAGCAGAGAGCTCCTCGGCAGCTGACACCATGGAACTTTCACCTTGCAGATCTCCCTCAACTCCAAGGCACCTCCGCTATCGCCAGCCTGGAGGTGAGGGCTCAGAAATGGACTCAGAAATAAATGGAAGACGATTTCTAGTTTCTGAACCTTGTTTTCCTTACCATTTCATTTCTAAATATTTTTTATACTCAGTTATGAAAATTAGTTGTAAGCAATAATATTATTATAGGGCTAAGTAGTGGAAAAATAAATGATTAGAGAATGTGCTATTTGTATCAATGATATTTATTGATGACATCACTGCACTGCATTTTGTGTGGAGCAATGTGAATCAAAGGGCCTGTCTGTAGATGATTGCCAATTGAAGAGTCTCAGCACTGGTTTTACCAGAATATCCTCTTATTCTAATACCTTATCTTGAATCCCAGTGTTAACTATAAAAAGCTCATTTGGGAAGGCACAATTTTTGTGGGGGACCTTACTAAAAACACAATTTTATCTAAAATAACTTCTGGTTGCATGGGATGTCCATCATCATCATAGCTAGTGGTAGAAACTGGTATATTTCTTTATATATATATTTTTTTAATTTGTTTTTTTACCTTATTGTGTATTCCCCGTAGGTTACCCACCACCGATTCACTGTGAGCCATCACCATAGTCCCTTGTGCTCTTTTCTACCCCGTTTTGAGCCCTTATCCTCCCCCTCCCTCGTTGATTGTCTCTCATTTCTGGTTGCCTGCTAGTTTTTGTTTTTGTTTTGTTGTTATTTTCTCCTCCGAATCTCTTGTTTGGTTCCTCTGTATTCCTCCTATAAGTGAAACCATTCACTGTTTTTCTCATTCCTTCTGGCTTATTTCGCTGAGCATGAGCCTCTCTAGCTCCATCCATGTTGCTGCAAATTGCGTGCGTTTATCATTTTTGATTGCTGAATAGTATTCTATAGCGTATATATACCACATCTTCTTGATCCAGTCATCTATTTTTGGGTATCTGTGTTGTTTCCATATCTTAGCTATTGTAAACAATGCTGCAGTAAACATAGGGGTGCATGTGTCCTTCTGGATTAATGTTTTTGTGTCTTTTGGGTAGATTCCCAGCTGTGCTATTACTGGGTCATATGGAAGCTCCATTTTTAGCAGTTTGAGGAACTGCCATGCAGCAGAAACTGGTATATTTCTTACAGTTCTGAATATTATAAAGTATTACCCCACAATTTGCTTCAGAATAAACCAAATGCCCTTTAATTGGAAGAAAAAAACATCAAAGCGAAAGGTAGAAATCCTTGATCTCCCATTTTTCCCTCTCCATGAAGAAATATTTCCAAATAGCAGTTGGTTTAAATTTTTTTTTTCTTGTGAGGCCAATTATTTCAAGTCAGAAGGGAAAATTATGCAGTTATAAAACCAGATTCTTCCAAGTCACCCAAGTAAAATGTGAAAATATTTCTTGACGCAAGTACTGGTGCTTCAAGTAGAACAATTCAGCAAAAGCTAGAAATGGTCATTTTATTAGTAGCCTTTGCCACATGGTACATACTGTTAGCATTGCCATCAGCCCCAGGAACTGTGCGCCTAGGTCAGGACGTCTTCTAAAGATTTATCTTAGGGGATATTGGCCCTTGGGGAATGGACTGATCTAAGGTTCCAGGTGACCTCAGTGTTTGGGTGATTCTGATAAAGGTGACAGGCTGGCTTTCCTGGCTTGTCGTAGAACTATTATAGAAGAAGCCAAATAAATCTCTTTACTATTTTTAGAGCCTTGGTCAGTCCAGGCCTTGGCAACCTGCTTGACCATTACCACATGGGACAAATCCTCTCGAGTTCTCTGTGACCTGGCAGAGTTTGGTCCAAAACCTGTGGAAGCAAAACTCTGCCAAGGCAAGAGTTAAGTGCTGTTCACTTGTTACTATTATTATGACTGTCTTAGAGTGTCTTTTCATCTATTTATCTTCATATGTATATTTTTAAATTTATATAAGCATTATTTAGAGATTCTTTTCCTGTTTAAGGATTAACTAATTTTTTTTCCTCCCTAATATAACTAAACCACGTTCTTCCTAAGAACGTAGGAAGAAGCTGAAATCTGTGATAATAGGATCCAAATGGGGATAGAATCACACATTTTTCACTGTGTAGTTAAAATTTTGCCTGTTCATCTGTCTCCTTGCCACCTAGTTTCACTCATGTTTTGAGGCTACTGCTGAAGAAGAGGGTAGAACTGTTCTGTGCTTTTGTACTTGGCCGTGTTAACCAGCTCTTTGCTTCCTCTCTATTTAAGTCTGACTATAATTTCAGGGGCAAACTGGTAAGAACCCTTTGGGTCAGAATCACATTGAACTATTTTCACCAAAAAACTTATGTGAGGAAAAATAGTGAGGTTGGCATGAATATTGTGAAATGCTATGTATGAAGTATCAGGGAGTAAAGGAACTTCCAAAAGGTTCTCAGTACTTCCTTTCAATTTTACAACCCAGTTCCATCTTCAAATGTATCTAAAGAAGAAAAAGTGTTACGTAATGTAGAATATTTTTTTAAATTATCTTTATATTGTGATATAATCAAAATACCATCAAATATAGCATTTAAAAATATATAGTCAGGGGGTTCTTATATTTTAACAAGATCGGGCAGCCATAACTACTATCTAATTTCAGAACATTTCATCACTTCAGAAAGAAACCATGTACCCATTAGCAACCCCATCTCCCCTCAACTCCTGGCAACCTTGAATCTGTTTCCTGTCTTTTTATGTGTTTGTCTATTCTGAACATTTCATATAAATGGAATCATACAGTATATGCCCTTTTGTACTGATTTCTTTCACTCAGCATAGTATTTTCTTTTTTGTGAAATTTCATAAATTTATTTATTTATTTTTAATTGAGGTAACATTTGGATCCCCCATCACGTGCACTGTAATGCGCCCACCACCAAATCACCCACAGTCCTCCACCATAGTCCATTGTGCTTCCTTCCCTCTTTGTTTTTACCCTCTTGATACTTCAGTTCTGTAGTCAGCTATCAAGGATTAGTTTTTAAGCTTGTTTTTATCTGACTCTTAAATAAGTATGTTATATTCTACATATTAATGACACTCTCTGGTATTTATCTTTCTCCTTGTAACTTATTCCACTTAGCATTATCCTTTTCAGGCCCATCCATGTTGCCACAAATGGCATGACTTTATCTTTTTGACCACTGAGTAATGTTCCTTTGTGTATATTTACCATCTATATACCATGCATATAGAAATAAATATGGTATATGTGATATATATCATATGTGGTCTATTACACATATATTATATATAAACCATATATACCATATATGTGATACATATATGTGTATATATTATTGTATTATGTCTATAGTATATTATATATGTGTGTGTATATATGTATATAAACCATATATATCATGTCTTCTTGATCCATTCATCTGTTTTAGGCATTCATCTGTTCTAAGATACTTAGGTTTTTCCATAATTTAGCTGTAGTAAATATCACTGCAATAAACATGAGAGTTCAAGTTTCCTTTTGAATTAATGTTTTTGAATTTTGGGGTAGATACCTAGGAGCGAAATTCCTGGGTTGAATGGCAGATCCATTTTTAATGTTTTGAGACACTTCTATACTGCTTTCCCACTAGCAGTGTAGGAGGGTTCACTTTTCTCCACATCCTCCTTAGCATTTGTTATTTCTGGTCTTTTCAATATGGACCATTCTCACATGTATGAGATGGTATCTCATTGTGGTCTAGGTTGCGTTTCCCTAATGATAAGTGATGGTGAACATTTTTTCATGTGCCTATTTGCATTCTGTATAGTTTAATTTTTTTATTTATGTATGTATTTTTTAATATTGTTGTTCCTCTCAGGTGTAATCCCTATAGGATTCCTACCACCAAGTCACCCATGAACTATCACCATAGTCTCTTGTGCTCTTCCTTCCCCTGTTCTGATCACTCTCCCTCACTCTCTCTGCTGAATATCTCCAATTTATCTTTTGCCTGCTAGTTTTGTTTTTGTCTTTTCCTGATCCCTTGTTTTTTTTTCCTATAGTCCTCCGATTAGTGAAACCATCCAGTATTTTTCTTTCTCCTTCTGACTTATTTCATTGAGCATGAGTCCTTCCAGCTCCATCCATATTGCTGCAAATGGCATGAGTTTATCATTATTGACTGCTGAATAGTATTCCATTTTGTGTATTGTATAGCATAATATTTTCAAGGTTCATTCATAATGGAATATGTATCAGTACTGAATTCCTTTTTGAGTCTAAATAATATTCCCTTGTATGTATATACCACTTTTGATATATCCATTCATCACTTTATAGGTATCTGGTTGTTTCTACTCTTTGGCTATTATAATCAACACTGTTATAGATATTCATGCATAAATTTTTATGTGGATGTATGTGTTCATTTCTCTTGTGGATATACCTAGAGTGCAATTGCTGATCTAGAATACAAGGCATATAGAGCATTTGGCCCAACCCTTCATCCAGTGCAAGAATGAAAATGAGAATTTTTATTACAGGTATTATCCATTTGCCTCACCTGCCATTTCCATTTTTTTAAAATAACCAGGACAGACGGCTGACAACTCCCACTGCTCCGTTTCACCTGCTTCTGCTTTTGCTATTGCCACAGCTGCAGCAGGACATGGCAGTCCACCAGGTGAGTAGGGTCAAACAATTAAGTGTGCACACATAGACATTTATATTAAATAAGTGGCCCTTGCCTGTCATTGTCTTTATGATAAAGTGGGCAGCTTAATAAGAATGCAGGTTTCCACTTTTCCTTTCTGAGTCAGTGCTTTTTAGCATGAAATTGTCTTTTAAATAAGCACCTTCAGGTGAGTCTAACACAGGTGTTTTGTGGGTTCTTTTGAGATCTTCTGTATCAGAGAAGGATGTGTCCTTTCTCTCATGTTGCTTTATGGAGTTTTGAAAACATTTTTAACCAAATTACTCAGCATACGTGTTTCCCTTCTAATTGAGTTCAATGCTAAAAGCATATGAAAGGTGGGAGGGAAGGCTTGTGGAGTGGGGAGAAAGGAGGGAACTATTGCTTTAGCTGACTCACAATTCATTTCCAGTAGCTCCACGATGCTTTCTGAGTTGCTGTCAGTTAATTTTCAGGGTAAAGAAGTAGTACTTAAAATAAAAGCACAGTATTTTAATAGATGAAAATTATATTCATTATCTCTGTCCCCTTCTTTCACATCAGGAAGGACATGGTGTTGAAATAAATCTATATATGGTTTAAACAGCCTTGTTGCTGTGAGAGTCTTCACCTAAACTAATCCTATGGCTTCTAATCATCATGCTTTGTAGAACTGTGTGGCAATGTGTTTTGATGAATAGCTATTGTTCACTCACCACAAAGGCTCCCATTTCCAAAGCCTATGAACTGATATTCAACAATAGTAACTCATAGAACTATGTGAGTGCTTTCTAAATTGAAACAAGAACAAATAGAGATGTTCTATAATCAGCATGAACTGCCGTTATGTACATCCCCTGTGAATGGAAATTTTTGCAGATTGATCACATTTACCTTTTCCAATGTTTTGCACATATGCTGTCTTAGATGTTATATTACTTACATTAGCCCCACTTCTACCACATACAATTTGCCTTAAGGCAAAGAATGCAAATCTGAGTGTTTTTTGCCCCAAATATTTCCTAAACCCCAAACTGCCCTCATCACAACACAAAACAACCTGTATGTGTGTCTTGTCAGTCCTGTTGAATGATATTATTGATTGCATTATATACAATTGAACATTTCTTGGGTGAAATAATAAAGGAATCTTTATTATTTTCCCAGCAGAGTTAGTTATCAAGTGTGATTTACTAAATCTTCTGTTTTTCTTTTTCACAAACTAGTCTGTCTTTGAAAAAAGTGAAATATAGCACTTCCTTACAGGGTTCATAGTTCAAATATAGTTTAATACGGTTACACAGTTAATTTGGGGTTAGTTGAGTCTGTAGCCACATGTCCTGGAGGCTACGTTGGGCAAGGCCCTTTATTTCACCTGAGTTTCCCACAAATCTCCAATGAGTTTTAGAGAATTGCTTTCTGAGTGACTTGTTTATGAATAATGTGCCAGAAAGATAAAGTACCAAACAGCCGCATTTTCCTCACATCTAAACACTGCTGCTCTGGCTCCCTTTCTTCATAACTCTCCCCTGTAACTGAAATAGCCTTAGGAAGAAAGCCCTCTTTAATGAATCAGCTGAGGGGTGCTGACGTGCTGATTGACCACAGCTGGTGTTGCTGGGTGCAGGGTGGCCTGGTCCAGGTGAGCAGGCTGCTGTCTTATTACAGTGCTTTATCTATGCAGTCAGGAGTCACATGATTCAATTTTGGAAATAAAGAAAATTAAGGATTGAATTTGGCAGTGTCTGGGGCCCTGCTATAAAGGCAGCAAGTTGCACACGGGTCAGTTTCATTAACTAGTGGCAGCAGGAAAGAGGGTCTCTTTTGGAGTGGAGACCAGTGCATTTCTGAGGTTCAGCCACTCGGGAGAGCTGGCCCTGCAGACAATTCCACCTGCCTGGGAGAAGGATTCAGGTTCAAAAGTCACCAAGGGAGGTGGGCTTGGAGCAGAAACAAGGAGTTGTTCAGAAGATTGTTGTGGGGGAATTGGGTTGTTTTGCCAGAGGCATGGGGGCAAAAAAATTCACGCGAGACAGAATGAGGGACAGAAAGGACAGATTTATTGAATTCCTTGCAAGGGAGCAGGAGGTGAGATGAGAGAGTCAGTCTGTGTGGAAAGAAGGTGCTCTTTTATAACCCATTGTCTCTTCCATGACTTGGGGAGTGAGTCTCAGTCCGTTGTTAGCTGTTATTTACTGAGACATCAACTTTTGATGCTTCAGCACAAGAGGTGTCCGACCTGATTCTGTTTGCCATTTCCACATTTCTTGGAGTTCTCTATAGCCCCTTACTGGTTTTGTGGACCCACAGCCAGGTTCCCATGGCAACTCTGTTGATTTTCCTTTCTTATCTATTTTATATCGCCCAGCATTGTTCAGCTGAGCAAAATGCAGAGACTAAGTTTTAACTCTATTAAATGATAACACTGACAACGATGATCTGGATTTTTTGGCTAGCCAGCGCTGAAAGGGCGGGTATGCTAGATAGTGGTTAACTCCCAAACTGGATTTTCTTTCTGTTCAGAATCAGGAGTGACTGACTGACTGCACCCTATAATCTGGAAAGTTGCAAAGTGAGCTGAAGGGAAGCTGGTGTAAGTGAGCACCTTATGCATGCTTCAGTCTTTCCAGGCCTTCTGTGTGCTTGTGCAGGTGCAGTATGGGTTCACCTTGTGGTGCAGCTTCCCTGTTTCCTTGCCCATTGCAGGAAATGAGGTACCTGTAAGGCTGTGAGGTCTGAAAAATGTTTCCATGTTTCAGGCTCCTCTTCAGCTTCCTTCCTGCCTTAATACTCTCTCACCTTCCTACTCCCATCAATATACACAGGAATCTGGCAACTTGGGGTTATTATAGCTGTTAACTAATTATTAGGCTTTCAAATAATCACTCTAAGCATTTGCATGTTAAGCCATTACTCTTTAAAAATTGCTTAGAACATTTTCTTATTCCATTAAAAGTAATTTCAAATTTAGCAAGAGTGTGCATAGGACATTTTCTTTGCAAAGAGACCTGCCAGGATATTCATATCTGCCCCTGAAGGCATAGAAAGCAGATTTTATTTGTGGAAGGTTGTCTGGGATCTGCTAAAGTCAAAGCTTTTTGGCTAGCCAGCTGCTGAAAGGGCGGGTGTGCTAGATAGTGGTTAACTCCCCACCCCCACCCTTTCCTTCAGGGCCTAAAGCCTGACCTTTTCAAAGATAAGTAAGGTTCTTTTTTTTTTTTTTTATTTATACATACAAGCTGGGGTACAGGCCAGAGGCATGGGGCGGCGAGAGGGTTCACCAGAGACAGAGCGGGTAGCAGAACAGGCAGATCAGAAATACACTGCTGAGGGGAGCAGCGGGCCAGGCAGGAGAGGTCTGCCGCACCATGTGGGATTCTCCCCGGCCAGGCGTTGAACTCGCGTCGCAGCTGCTGACAGCTCCACAGCGCAGCGCCTAACCGCTGCGCCACCGGGGAGGCCCGATAAGTAAGGTTCTTCCTTCCTAATCATTCTTCTGTTGCTTGTAGATCAACAGTAATACCTGTTGGAGAGGAAGGAAAGCTAGATTCTGTGGGTATGATGAAAGCACTAAACCAGTTTTTGTTAATTTCACATTATGCAGGTTTACAGTTTATTCCATACTTACCTTCTGAATAGCAGCCAAGTTATATTAGCCCCATTTCTAACACATACAATTTTCCTCAAGACAAAGAATGTAAAATGACAGATAGAAACCTTAAGTACCATCTAGGAAGTGGCCCATATACCTTGATTGGTTCTAAAGATTCAGCTTCATTGGCTTCCTGGTAAATCTGCTTATGGAGTCCAGTCCAGGTCATTCTTGGAATCACAATAATGATGTTACAGGGCAGGGAGAGGGCACCCCCGAAACCCCAGACCTGCCCTGTTCTAAATGGGTTCTGCCATCCGCCGCATAAATACAAAACATATAGGACCTTTTGTGGAAACCAGACTTCAATACAATTAGAAAAGACAAAGACAAAGTATATATTTTCTAAGTCAAGCACCCAATGCTATCCAACTCCTCGCAGGTAAAAGTCCACCCAAAGGGGATTGGTCCAAAGCAAGTCTTGGAAGCCTGCCACTAGTCTAGAACAGCTTTTGGCAGGGACCCACACATAAGGGTCAAAAACAGCCAGACAATTCTGGGAGGAACCAAAATACCTTTCGGCAGGGACCCATTCAAAAGGGTCAGAAACAGTCAGACAATTCTGAGCAGAACAGAACATAATCAAAACCAAAATCAACATAGCCATTGTTAACTTCCCCATGGGTCTCTCACCCACATCTCTTTCAATCAGTGCAGGCTGGTGCAGCTTCTTCACAAGTCTCTCTGGCTTTCCATCCTTCTTCCGTCTCCTCCTGTCTTCTGTGTTCTGTCTCCTCTGTGTGTCCTCTGTGTGTGTCTCTCTTCTCCACCTTCTTATATCCTACTCAGTTCCACCCTACCTTGGGTGGGACAGGGAACCTGGGACACACCCTTTTTCCTGGGGACCACCCTGCTACAATGACAGAAAATTGTATTCACTTCGAATGGGGTGGGAGTGGGACCTGTGATCACAGCTCAGGCTAGTAAGGGCTCTTTCCTGTGGTGAAGCTTTAACTCTACACAGGATTTGAGACAAAGCAGTTAGTGGGGGCTTGTATGTCACCACGCTGGTTGCAATGCATTTTCAAACCTCTGCTTAAATTTAGCATCTCTACATTAGAGTAGAAATTAAAATGTGTTCATTTCAGATGGCTGCTGATATAGGAGATCTGCAGGTGCATTTTGGATACAGTGATGGTATGAATAGAAATGCAAATCCAATGAATACATGTATCAGGGCATATCATAGCCCTTACCTGAAGCTCTAGGATTAATTATATAGTTTTTGAAATGATCTAAAATGAAAGATGAAAATGTGAGGTGGGTTATTTTTATGAGAGTAGAAACAATGGCAGTGGAGATACTGCAAGCAGCTCCTGATTCCCCTGATTATCTGTGAGCAGATTCCATGTTTTACTGTTCTATGCAAGTCAAAGTAAATTAACAAAGTAGAGGAATGGTTGAATATACTTACAGGAAAATTAATGGCACAATTGCCTAGGGAAACATTGTGTTCTTTATTGGTGGTTACTTGGTAAGTAGATAATTCATAACCTGTTTCCTCTCCTGTCAAACCACTCAGACCCACCCCGTCAAGAGTAGTTCTGAGAGGTTGGTGTGAATTAGGCTTGGACCCGTTTTTAAAAAACTGATACCTGGTCCCATCCCCAGAGATTCCAACTTCATTGGACTGAGTTCATTCTGGGCTTCAGGGCTTTTTAAAGTTCCCCAGATGATCCTAATGTGGAGCCAAGGGTGGGGGACCACTGGACTTGATAGAGGCATTTGCAAGTGATTCCCTTAACACTTTGTGGTCCGCTCACGTATTAGTATGTGCTTTTGTCACCAGTATCAGGTGGCCGCTCACGTATTAATACGTGTTCATCTAGTCTCCGATTTTTCACACCACAGTGGATTTATTTGGAACTATTAGGAGCTATTTCTTTGATCGTACTCAGTCTAGAAGCTTTACACATTGTTTTGGTGAAAGTGTAAGGTGTTTTATGAGAGATACTACAGTTTTTTTAATATTCAGTAGTTCAGGAGTTGTGTGTGTTTAATTGAATGCTTATACCATTCATGTGGTGGCACAGAAAATGGCCGGCCCCAAGGGCTGGTAAATTTAAAGGACACCGGCACACAAAGTGACCCTTATCTCCTTAGGTAAGATAAAAAGATAAGAGAATAAACACATGCAATTTGCAGTGACATGGATGTTAGAAGGGATCATACTCAGCGAAACAAGCCAGAAAGAAAGAGAAAAATATCAAATGGTTTCACTTATAACAGGACTATGGGGAAACCAAATAGGAGAGAGACACTTGTAGGGGGGTGGGGGGAGGGGGAGGATAAGGGCACAAAATGGAGTAGAAAAGAACACAAGGGACCATGGAGATGGATCACGGGTGAATTGGTGGTGGGCTACCCAAGGGGAATACAAAATGTAAAAGATATAAATAACAATAAAAATACATATTAAAAAAAAAAAGACAAAAGGAGGCTAGTGAGGAAGAAACGCCCTTCCCCAGGCTAGATAAGGGTCAGTAAGTCTCTAGTGGAAGTCTTTTTCCCTGGGGAGTATATCTTTGTTATGGAGAACATTCTGGGGATATTTTACAGGGATGGTACTCTACCCTTTCCCCTGCAAGCTTCATGAAGAGATCTTGCTCTGTCTTTCCTGTGAGAACCTGAGGTGGCTGCTAGATAAAGCTCACAGGGTGTGGGACCACCTAAGAATGCAGACGTAGGCAATTTTCTGCTCTCACACTGTTACAGGGCAACCCCAGTGTGAAATGGGTTGGCTTGACTCTGTTTCCTCACTGGCAAGCCTAAAAGAGACTTATAATGAGACTCAACTGCAGGCACACACAAAAAGGGATAATAAAGGGTTTATTTACGGAAAAGGGAAATGAAGAAATGAATAACTCAGGGAGAAAGAGAAAGAGATAAATTGGTGAATGTGTCCTGCCAGTTCTGCTGAGCTGGAACCCAAATAGCACGCTGAAGGCCAGGAAAAAAACAAGCACCCTCAAGGCTCACATGTCTGGCTATATACCAAACCTACTGCTTAACTCCACCCTATCAAGCCTCCCTTCAGTGGTGATGACATTATGGGATTTGTAGTCTTTGGTGTCTTGAATCACTTTGGTCTGTGATTGGGGTGGTGATACCGAATGCCGGCCTCAATTTCCCTCAGCCAATAAAAGGAAACAGAGTTTGAGGAAAAGGAAAGTGGTTTAATTTGTCGACAAATGAGGAGAGTGGCAGACTCCTGTCTGAAAGACACCATCCCGCTCTCTGTCAGGCTGCAGGGCTATTTATTCGAAAGCAAAAGGGGAGCTGGGTAAGAGTACTCAAAGGGGAGGGGAAGTGGTCAAGATGGAGATGGTGGGCGCCAGCTTGCTTTCTTCAACAATTTCTGTTTAACTCCCTTTCCTTTGGAATGCAAGAATACAAACCTGTCAGACAAGGGAGACTACAAAGGATGGGGGAAGACAAACTTTAATGGTTAACAAACTTGCTAATGCTTATCCAAAGGACCTGTCATAAAGAAGACATCTGATAATGTTATGGACAAAGACTCCAGAGATAAGCTAAACCAAACATATGCCAATTGAGATTTAGAGATTATTTGCCCCCTGCAGGTCTCAGGTCTGGTGTAGAGACCATTTGCCCCCTGCAATAAATCAGGGTTCATCAGTAATTTACAAGCCTGGGACCTTCCCTTGGTATGCGGCTAAGTTTGGTCAGGGCAAAGGTGGCTTGCAAGTTGGGAGGGGGGTCTTACCACTCTTGTAGCCAAGGCTTTTCACTGCCAAGGCTTTTTCCTTTTTAACTCTTTCCCTGGTACAGTAACTGCATCGGTGGGGTCCATAAAAATCTGTTTGTGGAGTTTGTTCTGGACATCCTTTCCTCCCACCACTAGTCCACACACAGTCTCCAGCAATTTATCAGATTGTCTGTTCAGGTGCTGCTACCAGTTTGACTCCAGTGACACCTGCTCCTGGTAAGCAGATCTCAGCTGTCCCTTCAGATGCACTGATATTGGCCATTTACCTGCAACCTCAATTTTCTGTTGTGTTCATGATAAGTCATTGATTTTCAATTGGTCCAACTTTTTCATCTATCAACTTCCAAGTTCTTTACCAGGTGTCACAGCTGAAACTGAAAGTCTTCCCTGTTGGCATTTTTATATTGATTCTATATGTAGATTTGGGGGAGAATTACCTATATAAACTATATTCAGTCTTTCAATAAATGATCTCTTTGTTTATTTAGAACTATTCTCACTTCTTTCAGCAGTGTTTCATATTTTCAGCATGTAAGTCTTGCATTTGTTTTATTTTGTTTATTGCCAAGTATCTGACTGTTTTTGTTTGTCAATTTTTCCCCCACTCTGGGAGTTATTCTAGTATGGGGCATTTTCTATTGTTTACTTTCAAAATACATAAAAATAATTTTTTTCATTATTTCAGCAAAGATAGGTAGCTCAAGCTTTGGGAATAGGCTATATCTGATTTGTATTTTTAAATTAAAAATATCACTATTGATGTCAGTTTTTGGAGTCGATGGATTTGAGAGCCGAGAGGGGTCCTTGGGGTCACTCTGGGAAAGTTTTCACCAGAGCTCTCTTCAGAAGCATGCGGCAAGTTTCTCCACAAGACAGAGATTCAGTTATACTTAAAGAACAGGTTTAATAGGACCAGGAAGTAAAGGACACTTGTACAGACACAAGTGGGCAGAAAGAGCTGCCCTGCTGAAGGGGCAGATTTGCTAAAATAGAGGCCTGCATGGTGCAGGTCACGGGCAGACAGGAGGCCGCTGCCCTGCCGAGTGACAGAGTTGGTAAAGGAAAGCACCTGCATAGGTACAGGTGGGCAGAGAAATGGCTGCCCCAAATTCTTACACAGATGGCACAGATACAGCCTTTTTCAGTTGGGAGGGGCTCATCTTGGAGGATGGTGCCTGTTTACTGGTTAACTAGAATTAGAAAATAGACCAGAGATTCTACAATGGGCTCAATCTCCATATCTTTGCCCCTGGACTGCAGTCTGGCTCCTACTTATGCTTTGTAACTTAGGAGCTGGCACCTAGGGATTGTGCTAATGGTTATGTTGATTCCTTCTACCCCCACTTCCTTGTTTGGGTCTAGTTCTAATCTTATTTTGAGTTATATCTCCTCCATCGATTATTATTAATGAAAAAATAAGAGCTCTGGCAAACAAAAATTAACAAAGATTCCAAATCTTATTTTTTGAACACACATGCACACATATTTCTTGATGTTTAAATTTTGGGATTGAAAAGCTACATCTTTAACAGAATTGAGTGAAAAAGCTACATCTTCAGCTGGTGTGAGCCTGCAAAGCAGTACAGGATGCTCTGTCAGGTGGTCGTTGGGTTCTTTGCCTGGAAAGAAGTCACACGGCAGGCTAGATCACACTGCATGTCTTCTCTGCTCATCATATGCCTTTGATATGCCTTTTTAAACAGACTCAAATTCTTGTTCCAGCTGGTCTGTGTACCCTTCTTCCTAACCATTGTCACCTCAAGGGGCAGCAGCATTGGGAGTGGCGCAGGACTGAGAAAAGATAACTCAAAGTCAAAATAGGGAAAGACCTGGCGGGGCTTACACTTCAGGGACTGTAGCGCCTATTTCCAGGACTGTCTCACATTTATTGGGAATCAAGTTTAGGGAAGGTGGGCAAGTATAGTGGAGGAATGTGGATTGGGGATGGATAATAGTCTGTATGTGGTAGGGATGTGTATTGGGGATGCATAAATGTCTGGCACAAGCTAGGGGGGAGTGAATAAGGGCTGTTGCCTGGGGGGCTCCCTTGTTGCTTCTGATCAAAGCATCCTATCTTTAATTCTGTTTGCACTTAACTTTCTGTCAAGGTGGTCTAGCTGGTTATGCTAATCTGGCCAAAATGTCTTCCTGCTGTTTTTCAGCAGATACTGGTTTTTCCAGTATGTTCCTCATTCAAAAACTTTTGTTCTGGTGAGAGGCCCCCTGCCTGACTCTACATTTTAGCTTGACCAGCAGGAACTCTGGGCGCCAAGACAATATCCCACTAACAAGGGGCAGGGAGATCCACAAACCATGTTGCATCGCCACATTCTGTTTCTTTGTGTTGCCCTTTCTCTGCTCTATTTCTGTTTCTCCTTGGCGAAAGTACAATACAGTTGATTGTGATGTAGTTTTAGAGTCGAAGGATTTGAGACCGGAGCCGGGTCCTTGGGTTCACCCTGGGAAATGTTTCACCAGAGCTCCTTCGGCGGCACGTGACAAGTTTCTCCACGAGACAGAGACTCAGTTGTAATTAAAGAACAGGTTTACTAGGAAAAGGGTTAACGATGCATAGGACACTTGCACAGACACAAGTGGGCAGAAAGAGCTGCCCCACTGAGGGGCAGGTTTGCTAAGAGAGGCCTGCATGGTCACGGGCAGACAGGCAGGCCGCTGCCCTGCAGAGACAGAGTTGGTAAAGGAAAACACCTGCATAGGCACAGGTGGGCAGAGAAAAGGCTGCCCCCAGTTCCTGCCGGGATGGTACTGATATAACCCTCTTTCATTTGGGAGGGAGCCCATCCTGTAGGATGGCTGTCTGTTTACTGGCTAGTTAGAATTAGAAAAGAGACGGGAGAATCTACAATGGGCTCAATCTCCATATCCTTGGCCCTAGAGACTGCTGTTTAGTGCCTACCCATGCTCTGCAACCCAGGAGCCGGGTGCCAATGGTTATGTTGATTTCTTCTACCCGCACTTCCTTGTGTGGGTCTAGTTCTAATCTTATTTTGTGTTATATCTCCTCCATCAATTGTGCCTCTTCACTTCTTTGATTCATTCCATTGCTTACCTGTGACTTGATTGCATTATAGTTTCGTCCATTTCTTTTTTTTAATTTAATAATTTATTTTTGTTATTCATATCTTTTACATTATTGTGTGGTCCCCATGAGTTACCCATCACCTCTTCACCCGTGGTCCCCTGTGCTCCCCTCTTCCCCCTTCTTGAGCTCTTCCCCTCCCCTCCTTCCCTGCTGAATGTCTCTTTTTATTTGGCTCCCCTATATTCCTGTTATGAGTGAAACCATTCGATAATTTTCTCTTTCTTTCTGGCTTATTTCAACTGATCATGATCCCTTCTAGATCCATCCATGTTGCTGCAAATTGCATGTGTTTGTCTTTTTTGAATGCTGAATAGTATTCCATTGTGTATATGTACCACAACTTTTTGATCCAGTCATCTATTTTTGGGCATCTGGGTTGTTTCCATATCTTAGCTATTGTAAACAGTGCTGCAATAAACATGCGGGTGCATGTATCCTTTCTGATTAGTGTTTTTGTGTCCTTTGGGTAGATTCCCAGTAGTGGTATTGCCGGGTCATATGGGAGTTCCATTTCTAGCAGTTTGAGGAAACGCCATACAGCTTTCCATAGTGGTTGGATCAATTTGCTTCACCCTCTGGCCGCGCGTGCCCCGCGCTGCCTGCACCCTCAAGCTGCGCACAAGCCCGCTCTGGCGCAGCCGCCAACCTTCAGACGCGCGTGCCCCGTGAGTTTCGTCCATTTCTGGACCAGGTAGGTAGCTGAAAGAGAGGATGGAGACCCGCGACTATGTGTAAGGACACAGCCTCTGCTCAGCTCCCCCCCATTTTGTCATGACAGAATACAGCCTGGGGCTGTCAGATAGTTTTTATTTTTTTCTTCTTTAAAGGAAATCCAGGAATCTGGATACTTAGGTGAAATCTTATCTTGAATAGAAGTGAATTCATATTCTTTCAATCCTGAGCCACATCTCAATAATAGCAATGGACTCCTGAGTCTTCTCAGTGTCCACACCCCTGCTACTTCCTATTCCTTTGGCTCTTTGCAGAAAGTCCATCTCCTTTCATCCACTGGCTTGACCAGTTTTGCTTTCAGAGGGTAATCTTTTTTTTCCTTTGGTTTTATGGTTTTATTAACACAATCGATGTGTACACAAACTATTTGTTTTCTTCTCTGTGCAACCTGGCATTGAAATTGGTGACTCAGACAGCTGTCCTGCTCTTTCCACAGTGGCTTTGTGGTTCTTGGGGGAGACAGTCTGAGCTATCTCAATGATGAAGAAGTTATAACTTAAAAATAAGGACCCACAAAGGAAGTGGGGGTAGAAGGAATCAACATAACCATTAGCACAAGCCTTAGGCACCAGCCCCTAAGGTACAAAGCATAAGAAGGAGCCAGACTGCAGTACAGGGGCAAAGATAGGGAGATTGAGCCCATTGTAGAATCTCTGGTCTATTTTCTAATTCTAGTTAACCAGTAAACAGGCACCATCCTCGAGATGAGCCCCTCTCAACTGAAAGGAGGCTATATCTGAGCCATCCGTGCAAGGATTTGGGGCAGCCATTTCTCTGCCCACCTGTACCTATGCAGGTACTTTCCTTTACCAACTCTGCAGGGCTGTAGTTTGCCTTGCCTGACCATGACCTGCACCATGCAGGCCTTTCTCTTAGCAAACCTGCCCACTCAGAGAGGCAGCTCTTTCTGCCCACTTGTATTTGTGCAAGTGTCCTGTACTTCTTTGTCCCTTTTCCTAATAAACCTGTTTTCTTTAAGTATAACTAAGTCTCTGTCTCGTGGAGAAACTTGCTGCGTGCTGCCGAAGGGAGCTCTGGTGAAATCTTTCCCAGGGTGAACCTAAGGACCCCACTCTCAAATCCATTGTCTCCAAAAACAACATCACCACAGTAAAATTTATTGCACATCAATAGCAGCTCCAGCTCCTTGACAAGCACCAGGAACTTCTAGAATCCCCTGGGCAGCATGGCCTTTGTTTTCTTGTTACACCCATCACCAATGTTGAGCATCAAGATCTGGCCCTTGAATCTCTGTGCACACTGTTATCAGTGCCTCTAGATTCTCACCAGTTATGCTTAATTTTGCCATATTAGTCTAAGTGTTGCAGGATAAACTTCTGTGATTTCTTTTTGAAGTTCTTAGGGTGGCTGAAAGATCTGAGGGCAGCCATGATGCTGAATGGGTGATGCATAATCAGAGGGTGACCTCATTTCAAAAATCTTGAAAATTACTCATTGTCACTCCTTCACACCAGTGGGGACCATCTTTCTTCATCCTACTTTACAGATTCTGAAGCAAATGTGGGACTCAGAGACGTAGAGAAAGGAATTGCTTAGGTTCTCACAGTTACTGAGAATTAAACTCACATTTGTCCATTACCAAATTTCTGCTTTCTTTGACTTGATGTTGCCTCAATCCCACATCAACTTCAAAAAGAACAAGATCTTAGGAAACTTAAATTGCCTAATTTGTTACCAAGTATTGATCTTGTCTTTATAGCACACCTATTTCTTTCCATCTTCTCCCCAACTCTGTGTCTACTTGGCCCTCACCTGAGAGATACAACAGCATGGTAACTCCAGAGAGATGAGCTTAGGTGAAATTAGTCATCCGTGGGTAGATTCTTACTTGCCTAACAGTTGACATTGAGGGATCTGTAATTTATTTCACAGAATTACAGAAATGAGGACTTTGTTACAATGTTATAATCTGGTTAGAAGAAGCATCAATTTCTATATTGAGAGCTGAATTAAACTGCAGTAATATTCATCACCATGAATAAAGTTAATATCACGCTTCTATCCTGCTGTCTATAGTCTCTTACAGAATTTGTGAAAGCACTCAGCACCATTTAAATAGCTTGTCTATTATTGAGTGAACTGATAAGACAGGCACAGAATATGGACTTTATTCAATGTCTATATAACAAGCTAAATTGTAACTCCAGATAGGAATCATAAATTGATTTTCCGCTTCAAATTCAGAAGCTTAATATCATGTAGATGCTTTACTGCAGTGCTTCTCAATGGGGAGTGAGGAACATGGGATAAGAATAGCCAGGGGTCTTCTTCAAAGATCCGCTCATCCTCTGTGGAATCTGAGCAGCCTGCTCCCTTAGGCAGGTATGCCCAATAGAAAGATACTATTAATGGAAATATGCTGCATGTGTGAGTGGTATGAAAACAAAAGTAAGGCTAAGAATCAATGATATCCATGGACGACTACATTCACTTCTTCAATCTGATTCTTGGTGTCCTATTTCCTCTTCGTCAGGGAGTATCAGATAATAGGCTACCCCTCTAACCTATGTCAGTAGTGGCATTTTGAAGTCCAAGGTCAAAATGTTGGTTCTATGTAGTGTTTCTTGTCTAGGGAAAGACACCTTTATTTCATTTGCTGTGCAGTCCTCCCTGTCTTATTTCTTACTCTTCCCTTTCCATGTGTCCTGTTGCCTTTTTCCCCTCATCTTTTCTAATTTTGCACTTATTTTGTAGAGTCCTCCTGCCAGAACTGGCTGCATACTTTGTAGGACCCAGTGCAATAAAAAAAATGTGTCCCTCTTGTTGAAAATATTTTAACAACTTTAGGTTAGTGAGCCTTCCAAGTGTGCAGTCCTCAGAAGTCCATATCCTGTACACTACTTGAAGTCAGCCCTGCCCCCTCCAGCTTAGGCCAGAGCCCAGGAGTCTCCTAATGCAGCCCTCTGGGTCTGGTAGTAAATTTGCTCAGGGTATGTCTTTCAGTGCATTTCTAGGGTCATCTCCTGCTTCTGTAGAACTTTTCCATGGTGAAAAATACACTAATAAAAAACTGGTCCCCTTATTTTAAAAATGAAAAATCTCAGGCTGGTGGAGACTAATTAGAATGAGAAAAAATATCAAAAACCAGGACTCCTGATTTTCTGAAGAGGCTATGTATTTTTAAAACATTAACATGCAGTGAAAGACTTTCAGCAATGTGCTAATGCTGAACATCATCTCTGATGAAAGACTATTTAAGGATGGCTCAGAGTAATCATTAAAATTTATCAGCATATAGACTAAAATATATTCTGGTTTCTTAGTCTGTTTGGTGATATAAACCTGTATAATAAAGGTAAAGGTAGGATGGGAAATAAAAACAATAGGCATATCAACACTATAACAAACTGAATATCAGGACTCTGGAAAGTTAGAGAGTCCCAACAATATGTAATGAAAAGTGAAATTTCTCTGTTAATTTTCTTTTGGGAGAAATAAACAATGATAATGCAATGACTTTATAACATTTTATCAGCTTTATAATTTAGAAAGGATGAGATACTTTTAGATATAACATTTTTCAAAATAGTATGTCAAAGATTAAATGTAACTAAAGTAATGACAGAAAGACATTGCTTTTGCATGGTTATGGTGGAAGTCAGCACAGGTAAAATGAACCTTAAAACTTCTAAGGTCTGTACAGTAAGGAAGGAATGAGTGTTCTCACTCACCAGGAAATATCCCCTTAGAACACATATCCTGTGTGTGTTCTTTACTTGTAACCAGCCTTCAATGCAACCAAACAACATTTGGTACAGGTTGTTTCCCTTCCTGCATTTGTAGCCTGTGAATTCTTAAGTGCTGGGAAGACCTGGGGAAGCAGCTTTATAGCAGGTAATTAGCCTTTTTTTTTATCCATTGTGAATACATCATCTATGTAGGTAGTTTTAGCACACAGCCTCCCAAAGTTCTCACATCTTGCAACTGCCATCCCATGTTGCTGCGTTAGGCTGTGCTTATCAACATAACAATAGCAAGGATAATACGATTATTTAATTTCTAGGGGTATACTACATTTCATGCACTATTCTAGGCTTTTCATATACTAACTATATGTGAAGTAGTTACTATTATTATACTCACTTTTTAGTAGAGGAAATTGTGATGCGAAGAGTTAAGTAAATTGCCAAAGGTCATGTAGGTGGCAGATTTGAATCCTGTCATTTGGCTAATGAAGAGAGGGTCTACAAAAACTATTACCAATCCAACCCTCTCCCTCAGACACACAGGGCAGAGCTAGAACATCATTCTTTGAATTTCTGCCATGCTGTTATTTTGTTTGGAGAAAGACCTGAACATTTCTGTTGGGTGGTTTGGGAATTTTAAAAATATTCCCTTAAATAGGATAGAATTGAACTTAATGTAGTTTATATGCATGCTGATTTTTAATGATGCACACCTGAAATTTACATGTGATAGTGAATGTTACTTCAACTTAAAAACTAAATAAAATTTAAAAAACCAGAAATTGTGTATCAATAGTAGCTGTTCTATGAATGAAGGGCAAAGTTGGCATATGGGTCCAAATGTTCAAAACAAAATTATGTTTATGAAGATAGAAAGGCTGATGGCTACATAGGTAAAGCTTAAACCAAGAGCCTGGGGATTTACATAAATGAATATTAATCAATTTTTTAGATATAAATGATGACGATAAAACCTAAAGTTTTTAGATGATTGAATTTACCACTTTGAAAAAAACAAATGCCCATAAACTCTTTCATACGCCTCCCTTTCAGAGGTGGTACCTAATGTCTCTTCCTTTTCGTATGAACAGGTTTAGCAACTTGCTCCTAACAAAAAAATTGAGCAGATGTGATTATGTGTAAGTTTGGAGCGTAGGTCATCAAATGCAAGGTGGACTCCATCATGGTCAGTCTCACTTGTTCAAGAGTAAACCAATTTCTGTGTTGGGAGGAGAGGCCCAGGAGAGAAAAAGAAATTTGGCCTTCAGCCCACAGCCTCATGAGTCAGCTTGGAAGAGAGCTCTGGAAGAGCCTTCAAATGACAGCAGCCCTGGGGGACCTCTGGACTGCACCCTCCTGAGGAGCCCTCAGACAGGCACCCCGCTTGGCCTTTTCACAGTGAGCTGTGCAGTAATAATGCTGTTTCAAATCTCGAAGTTTTAGGGATTTTTCGCATAGTAGTAGACCGCTACTGCAGGGGTTATGATGGTAACCACTTTGGCCAAATCACGCTTAATCAAATTGAATTTAAGGAGCATACTTTCATTTTGTAAAGAAGATATCTGTGGTGTTCTCTCTGGGACAGAGCACCCTGGATTTATTCCCTACCAAATATTTTGAAATCGAGGGACTATACTAAAATTAACATTTAGCTTACATTTACTTTATATTTCAAGATCTCTGAACAGTCTCTCGTCTCTCTTTAGCTGTAGTGCTTGCTCTGAATTGAATAGACTGAATTTTCTGCTGCTGGAGAGCTGAGAGCAGTTTGATTTTAGCACAACTGTTGCTTAGCAATAGGAAGGACTTAATGACTCTACTCTCTTCTACAAACTGAGAGAAGCCTCCCTGTGTAGCTATTGTCTGTCTGCAACGCTGAATTTGAAATTGTAATTATCATTTTAAGATAAAATCAAAGCTGGCCTATGTGACACATTATGCTTAGCCTGGCATCTCAGCAGGCAAGGGGTTTGGACTGTCCCAGTTTGAGGCACCTTTATAGAAAAACTGGTCTCTTGGAATTACAGGGAATGTAAAAGCCTATGACAAAGCTCTGAAGAAGCTAGTAAGTCCCTCACTGGTTGCTGATTTGTATTCCCTATATAGCGACTTTGTGATTCTGGCACCAAATACTTGGCTCTTGAATTACTGTGATTAGAAACTGGACCAACAGTGATACTATGGAAAAGTGGGGATTCCAAGGAAGTATAGGAAGTGGGAGAAGGTGGGCAGTCTAATAATGGCTGCTGACCTCATTACCCTGCTCTGTTGGAAAGACTCCCAGAAATCTCAGCCACTTAAAAAATTCTTCGGATAAGTTAGTATTCAGATAAGAAATCTCTACCTGAATTAAAAGTATTATTCTTTGTCCTTGGATTAAATGATGCATAGGTTAATTTGATGTTGTTTAATTTTTAATTAGTAATATAGGTCTTTCCATGCAGAGCCAGTGCTTTTTCAGGTAGTGTAGAAAGATGAAAATGAAATAGGAGGCACTGCCTGTCCTCTCTCAGAATTGACACTCCAGTTAAGGAGATTAGGTGAACAAGCATAACATAATCTCAAAGGATTAAGATGTAAACTCCACAATACTGATAATAATCAGTATAATTATCAGCCATGTTGTCAAACTCTGGAATTGAAGACCAAGGAAAAATGTCACATTAGCAAAAGAACAAGGCTTCAATGCATGACCCTGACTGAAAAGGTTAATATAGTTTCAGAGTATTCATCCACTCTTCTAATTATTCAGTTTTCCTTGGCAGCAGATTTTTGTTTGTTTTTAAATTAGAGTTTTTTTTCTCCTCTGGATCTACAAGTTTTTCTTTGTGGTGTACCCTTCCTGGTGTAGGTAGTAGCTTTAGGTATTAGAGTAAATGGACACAGCATCTGTTATACTGGATTAAATTAATATTGCCGAGATTTCTATATGGATATAATAATGAGAAGTGATAAAAGATTTACACAGTGATCCTGTACACAATTCAGAACTAATTCAAAATGGTAGAGCATCTTAGCATAAAACTTCATCTGGCTAATAATTTCACACTGCCAGAGTTCTCCTTATTCCTTGTGGACTGTGCATAAAAAAGTCGCAGTCCCCTTTAAAGACACCCAAATGCAGTCTTTGCAAAAGCGAGAGCCTCCTGTCTCCATCTTATCTACCTTCCTCACGGCATTTAAATCTTTGTAACTGATGCTTTTTCCTTTATTCTTTTTTTTAAAGATTTATTTATTCATGCACACAAGTTGGGGTGCAGGCCAGAGGGCCAGAGGCGTGGGACAGCGAGAGAACTCACCAGAGACAGAGTGGGGAGCAGAACAGGCAGATCAATGGAAATACACTGCTGAGGGGAGCAGCGGGCGAGGTGGGAGAGTTCTGCTGCGCCATGTGGGAATCTCCCCGGCTGGGCATCGAGCTCACTGTCGTCACCGCTGCCGACAGCATCACAGCGTAGTGCTTAACCACTGCGCCACCAGGGAGGCCCGCTTTTTCTTTTATCCTATCCTAGTACTACAGAATTTTCAAGTCCTGATCCTGTACTTTTTGTTCTATATAATGCCTTACAATTCCCTAGTCCTTTAATGCAGAATGGCCCCTATGTCTGGCACAATAAGCCTAGGAAGTGGGATGGCAGTTATTATCCTTTTCCTCTAATGTACCAATATAAAAAAAGCAGACTCAGTGAGATACAGCTACTTTCTTAAGGACCTTATAAATTGAAAATATAGGAACTGATTCTACATCTTAGTTCCTCTTGTCCATTGCTATCTATTAAACCAGGTAACCTTCCTATTAAACCAGTGGTACTTTAGGGCTATCTAACTTCTGAAAAATTGACTGATATGTAATTAATTGGTCCAGTTAATTAGTTGGTATAAAATGGTTTTAATTATCAATCATATTTAACTATGGCTCCCAGCTTCCTTCTCAGATTTAGTCCCCTCCTGTGCATAAGGAAGTTTCAAGGAGTACTTTTTATTCCTGGTTTCCTTATTTGTTTTATATTTTGCATTTAATTTCTCAGAAGACATATTTAGGCATTTGAACATATTTCTTTGTTCTTGTAAACATTTCTTCAGAAAAATATATAACAGAGCCATTATGGCATATAGGAGAAACCCCTGAACTCACAAACCAGATTTTGTTTTGCCATTTTCTTTGTATTTTCTTTGTCATTATAAAATCCACTTACCTTGTGTTTCTTTGGAATGCCTTTTGCTCATTTAACCGCTTTTGATTGAGTCTTAGAGACAGAATTCTCTCATTCTCAAAGATTAATTGCCCTATCATATAAAATTTTTTTAAAGTTTTATTGAGATGTATTTACTACATCCTACAACCTCACTCACTTAAAGCATGTAATTCAGTGGCTTTAGTATTGCCTTGCCATCTTTAGGGATTTCAGTCTCAGTTTTGAAAATACTCAGTCTGCCCACTGTGGAAAACAGTTCAGCTGGGATGGATGACAAACTCAGGATGTCTGCTCTTGCCTTGGCACTAGGGGGTGCGTGGAGGATACAATTCAGGAGCTCCCTTATCCTCTTGGGAGTTAGAGTTCTGAGGATTTGAGCTTCTGTTCTTTATGTTGAGGGTGGGAAAGAGACTGTGTGCTCCTTCTTGAAGACAGTGTCAACTTGTCAGGATTGAAAAATGGTCAGCTAGTGAATTTGGGTGTCACATAAACCTGCATCTGAGTTTGGCCATTTGTCCAGTTATGTGATCTGGGGTAGCCTCTGTGATTCTCATTTTTCTCAGTTTTAAAGGTGATGGTAATGATCATACCTAAATCATGGATTTGTTGTGAGGGGTAAATGAGATGATCTATGTGCGATTCTTAGCTCCGCAATTGTAACCAATTATGTGCACCCTACCCCCCTACTGTTACATGGCAAGAATTAGTAAATTAACCGCAAACATGTTTGTGTGCCATCCTATGATCATCTAATGAAAGGAGCATAGCTTCAAGGCACATTCAAGAGCTCTAGAAGTAACTCTGTTAAATGAATCTATGGTATATGATGGTACTCACCACAGCAGACTCTAGTAAATGATAGGTAACTGGGGAGAGAAGGAGTGAAAGGCTCTTCAGTATGTTTTTATGGTAGGAATGGTAGGAAAAGCTTAGGTTTTTCTCTTGATTGTTCTGGAAGGAGAAAGAGTCTGAGAAATGTTAGTGTAGACATTTTGCATGGACTATATTTAGGACATGGTGAAAAAGAGAGAAGCAATACAGACAATTAAATTGTGATTCCAAGGCTTGAGAGGCTAAATTAATAATACAATAATGTTCTCAGTTCACAATTAGTGAAGTGTTAGGTGTCAGCAAAATATCTTAGTGGGGAGAACCAAAAATAAGGGGTACTAGATGCACTTCCAGAATGAGCTTATCCACCCCCTCTCACCCGTAAAGAGATATTCCCTGAGCTTGTTTATTTATGCCTCTTGTCATCTTAGAAAGGGCTTGTGGCAGATCTCTGACTGCGTTTTGAGACCGAAGACATTGTTAGGGATCCATTCTGGAGAGGGAGATTGAGTTATTTTCCCCACAGGTAACTGGCATTATAATAATAAAAAAATTAAACTTACAGTCTTCTATCTGAAAGCATCACACATTCCAGCGAATGTATCGAGCAGAGAAAATGACCAGTGCTCCATTTGCCTGTTGTGTACAGCAACCTCAAGTTCCGGTTTAAGTCACCAGTTCTTTCGGATGTCATTTTCCTCATCACCAAAAAAATAATTGTGCCTAAATTTACTGGAGATTTGAGAATTAACCTTTTCCCCCAGCACACTGATAATCAAGAAGGAATGTACTATGTGAGGACAAATTTAGAGGGTTAGTTGCAGGATAGCAAACAGATTAAGCCCCTTTTCCTGGTGTCCAGGGGATGTTTATGATTGTTTCCTGTCCATAGACTTTCCTACGTCTTGGTTGGCCTGTACCAGAAAGAGATGGTTCTTTGGGTATAAAGAATTCTGGGTTATAAAGGCAGGAAGCCTAGATCAAAGAAATCTCCAAAAACTACTGAATAGCTCTCAAAAGCTTTACTTCACCTATTATCTTCAGTTTTTGTATTTTCTCATGTTAGGGTTCCTTATGGCTTCCCTTGACACTGTCCCACATTTGCTAGTATATGACAGTTGCTAGGATTGACATTCTTATGGATGATTTTCATAGCCACTGTATTGGGTCATATCCAGGTTTTGATTCAGACATAGTGCCACAATGATCTTACAGATGCTCCAGAATATTGTCCAATGTGGGCCAGTTCTGTTTTTAATTTTTTCTAATCCTGATTAAGTTTTATGCATAATGATCATGACACTTCATTTATGTTGAAGTACTGGCACACGGGGTTTTTCTATAGTCTGAAGTATCTTCTTTAGAATACTAAACCTATGGAACAAAGAGATATTTTTATAAAATTCAAGTAAAGATTATGAACACTTTGGACAATTATTACTAAAAATTTGAAGTTGTTGCTAAAGTTTGACATGATTTAATGAATCTAAAAAGAGAACAAGATATCCAAATTTAAGTTATACTTTTTCTCTTCAAGATAGGCAGGCTTTTAGGAGATGTATGACTCCCTTCCCACAAGAAGCTTGAGAAATGGGGTGACTTTATCTCCTCCAGATGAAAATTCTATGATTTATAATTTGCCAGAATGTTACGTGTTTCTAAAGGCATCAACAAAACTGATAAATTCTATACTGATCAATAAAAGAGAAGAAACTAAAATAAGCAGGATTAAAATCAATCCTACAGAAATTAAAATAATCACAAGGGAATATTATGATCAAGTTTTTGTTAACACTTAAAATAAATTTATTTTAAACACAAATGACTAGAAACAAAGCAGAACATCTGAACATATCTACAACAAATAAATTTAATAATTAATAATCAATTAATAAGAAATTGATTTAATAATTGAAATAGTAATAATTTAATAAATTGGTAATTTTTAATAATTAATAATAACCAAAAAAGAAAGTTCCAGAACTAAATCAGTTCTTAGGTGATTTCTGCAAAGCATTTAAAAAATTAAAAATGCCAGTCTTTCACAAATATTCCAGAAAATGGAGGAAGTAATACTTTCCATCTAATTTTATGAGAACTGTATTACTATAATATCAAAACCAGTTAATGAAATAGGAAGAAAACTACAGACTAATCCCACATAAATACAAATGCAGAAATTGTTAATAAATTATTAGAAAACCAAATCTAGCCACTTACGAAATGAATTAAACACCATGACCAAGTGTGTTTACCCCAGGAATGCAACGTTGCTTTTCCATGAGAAAATCAACTCACATAATACATCTTATACATATAATAAAGGGAAAAAATAATATAGTTATTTCAATAGGAACAGATAATACACTTCATAAACTTCAGCACCCATTAAGGAAGTAGGAATAGAAAGGGAATTCCTTAGTCTGAGACAATGCATCTGTGAAAAACATAACAGACTTCATCATTAATGGTGAAAGTCTGACTGCTTTTTTCCTACTGTCTAGAACAATATCAAGGATGCCCACTTTTGCCACTTCCATTTTTTAAAAAGGTAATATAAAGACATCCTGATTAAGAAAGTAAAGGAATAGTAAAAAAGAAAGTAAAGTAGAAAGAAGAAGTAAATAAAGGGAGTAAAATTGTCATTATTCACTGGTGACATGACACTGTATATAGAAAACCATAATGATGTCACACACATGCACACACACAGGCACACATTACTAGAACTAATAAACAAATCCAATAAGATTGCAGGATACAAGATTAACATCTAAAGATCATTTTATACACTAGCAATGAATAATTTGAAAATGAAATTAAGAAAATGATTCTGGGCCTCCCTGGTGGCTCAGCAGTTGAGCGCTGCGCTGTGGAGCTGTAGGCAGCGCATGATGCAAGTTCGACGCCCAGCCAGGGGAATCCCACATGGCGCGGCAGACCTCTCCTGCCTCGCCCGCTGCTCCCCTCAGCAGTGTATTTCTGATCTGCCTGTTCTGCTCCCCGCTCTGTCTCTGGTGAACCCTCTCACCACCCCATGCCTCTGTCCTGTACCCCAGCTTGTATGTATAAATAAATAAATCTTTAAAAACAAAAAAAAGAAAGAAAAAGAAAATGATTCTGCTTACAATGGCATCAAAAGGAATGAGGCACTTGGGAATAAATTCAATAAAAGAAGTGAAAGGCATGTACACTATGAAGTATAGAACAATGCTGATAGGAATTAATGGAGAGATATAATCGTGTTCATTGATTGGAAGACTTAACATTTGGTAACATGGCAGTTTCCCCCGAACCAACTTATAGGTTCTACAAATTCATACCAAAATATTAACAGGCAGAAATGGACAAGCTGGTTGTAAAAAGAATGTGCAGCTTTAATTGTATATGTTAGAAATCTCAGCAAGGTTTTGTTGTTGTTGTCGTTGTTGTTGTTTGATAGTGCTAACATTTCTATGGATTTTCAAAGAGCAAGAACTAACTTGGGTGAGTTATGCTTCCTGATTTCAAAACTTGGTATAAGACAACAGTTAGATAGATAGTATAGCATTGGCATAGGATCATCACATAAATCAGTAGTACAGAAATAGATATGTAGAAATAAATTCTTACATTTATGGTCAGTTAATTTTCTATAAAGGTGACAAAACAAGTCAAAGGATGCTCTTTTAAACAAATGGTGATGGAACAATTGTGTGACAACAAAACAAAAGATTAATTTAACCCTCAGTGAAAGGACTAAAGTTATAAACCTCAATAAGAAACATAGGGGGAAAGCTTAGTATATTGGGTTGGACAAAGATTTAAGTGCAACATCAAAATGAGTAAATGAAAAAGAAATAAATGAAAAAAGTTGGTAAGTTGAACTTCGTCAAAATTGAAAGCTTTTGTGATTCAAAGGACACCATGACAGTGCACAAAAAAAACAAGAGAAAATATTTGCAACTCATATATTTGATAAAGGACTTCTAAGCCAGAAAATATAAAGAACTCTTACTACTCAATAATACTGAGACAAACAACTGCAGTAAAAATGGGTGTAAGATTTGGACAGCTCACCAAAGACTGTAAATAAAGCACATGAAAGGATGCTCATTAGTCCTTAAGAGAAATATGAATTAAAACCACAATGAGATACTGTTTGATATCCATTAGAATAATTATAATAAAATTAACAGAAAATAACAAATGGGAGAATGTGGAAAAACAAACCCTCCTACATTGCTGTTGAGAACACAAAATAATATAGCCATTTTAGCCAATAGTTTGCAAGTGTCTTTGGAAGTTCAACATAAGGTTATCATAGGACCCAGTGACTTTATTCCTAGATACTGAGCATATTCACAAGAGAAATGAAACCATGTGTATATATAAAGACTATATAAAAACTTTTTGTAGCGGCATTATTTATAATAGATTAATATATTAAATTGGAACCAATCCAAATGTCCATCAAGTGAACAGATAAACAAATGGTGTATTTTAATAAAATAGAGCAATAGTCCTTAATAAAAAGTAATGAAAAACTAATACATGCTACAACATAGATGAATCTCAAAAATATTATGCTAAGTTGGGCATTAGTAACATCTTTTTGAAGATTCAGAATGTAAATATTTTAGGCTTGTGGGCCATATGGTCTCTGTGGCAACTTCCCAGCTTTGTCCTTTAGTCCTTTAATGCTAAAGCAGCAAGAGACAATATGTCAATGAATGGTTGTGATTGTGTTCTAGTAAAATTTTATTTTCAAAAATAGGCAGCAGGTAGTTTGCTGACTTCTGTGTTAAGTGAAAGAAACCAGATGTGAAAGACCACACACAATGTGATTCTATTTTTATGAAATGTCCAGAAAAAAGGAAAAAATGTCCAAAGAAAATCTTTGAAGACAGAAAAACAAGTTCGTGGCTGGCTAACTTGAGGTTGGAAGTAGGGATTGTTTCCTTATTGGAAGTAGGGATATTTTAGGGGTGATGAAAATGGTCTGTAATTGGATTGTGGTTATGGTTGCATACCCTATAAATTTACTAATTAACAGAATTAAACACTTAAAGTAGGTGAGCGTCATAACATGTGAAATTATATCTCTATAAACCTGTCATATGTCCTGTCAAAAATAATGGGGACTTTAACTTATTCTTGATTCTGTTATAATACTGATAAAGGCACTTTACCATCAATATTATTATTTTAATCTTCCATGGAAACTGTACTTTATTAGTGACTACTGTTCAAACTAAGAGCAGAGATTAAAGAGTTTTATAAATATGCCTTGTAACGTTGAACTCTTCCCTCTAGAGTAAAAGTTAGTTTGAGTTAGGTGAGTTCTTTTGAAATCTCTCCCAGGAAAACCCTACTTAGAACTCCAAAGAAAGCTTTATAGCATCATCAAAGCTACAGTATCTGGAACAAGCTGTCAGGGAATGTGGTGTTGGAGGTTGGTAACAAAGGAGCTTTTAGTTGTGTGTATTTTCTTCCTGCCTTCTATTAAAGTTCTTGTAATATCTAACCTAGAAGATTATTGATAGGTTAATTCATTTGATGCTTAAGGAATTGTGCATGCCTGTGGAAGATGATTTTATGCCCAGAAAACATCTTACTACGTGCCAATTGTCTGCTGTGATTATTGCATTTTGATCATGTGATCAGATGGGTCAAGAACTCAGTTCAAGTTCTTTAAATCTTGGGTTCATTACATCATTGTCCACCACCTTTTATCAAGAGTAAGTTATTAAAGTATAGACCCATTGACATTTTTAATACACAGGCATGATCTTATAGAGCTGAAAATTACTTTGCTGATGACAAATTGGTCATACTAAGAGAAAAAGAGCCAGTGGTGGCTAGTGTGGGTGGTCTGCTGATTTGGTTTCATTTCCCACATCAGAGAGCATTTCCGAAGTGTGATCTGGAAAGAAAATAGCCTTTTCTCTGAGCTTATGATACAAAACAAACCCTAATGAGTGGCTTCACTGCATAATTGAGATATTATTAAATCTTCACCCTTAAACCTCAGTATAAGAACCAGCCCTTAGAATCTTCTGGAGTTAGATGCAAAACCTTCAGGAAGATTTGCTGTGTAGCCGACATAAACATTTTATAATTTGCTGGCTTATTGAGCATTATTACATAGGTAGAAAGGACTTCTTTGACAAAATATAAATATTGTTTTGTCCCTACTGTAGCTTTTCTCTGTCTTATATACAAAGATTCCTATTTGTGAATTGTAGTGTGCAAATGATTTAATACCTTATCTAATCCTTGTAATGAAGCTATCACTATAACATTTATTGGTATCAATGAACTTATTGCTATATGTTAGTCCAATATGCATTTTCATCTTCTTTTTTTTTTTTTAAGATTGATTTATTTATGCATACAAGCTGGGTGTAGGCCAGAGGTGTGGATTAGTGAGAGGATTCACTAGAGACAGAGTGGGGAGCAGAACAGGCAGATCTACTGACGTACACTGCTGAGGGGGCAGCGGGTGGGGCAGGAGAGGTCTGCTGTGCCATGTGGAAAGCTCCTTGGCCTGGGATCAAACTCGCTGCAGATAGCTTCACAGGCTGCGACTTAACCCCTTGCGCCACCAGGGAGGCCCTTTTCATCTTCTGTTTGAATTCTTTCATTTTGCCAGTCAGTCTTTTTCTCTGAATCTAGAACCATCCTTTGCAATGGTTGGTTTAATTCTGCCAGCAGACACAGGATAGACTTTGAAAACTCTCACAGGCTGTCTTCTCACAGGCCTCAGGAATGCACAATTCACCAAAGACTGTCCTCAAGTTAAGAGAGAAGCTTTTTGTGTGAAGTCTTCCTAGTTTTTTTTTTTCATTCAGTAGAAATTATGCAGTGTTGCTAAAGGCAAAACTGTAGTCCCCTCCAGGGATGGTCCCTTTGAGGGCAAAGTGCCATGTTCCCTGAATTCCAAGCCTTGTTCTGCCCTCTCCCCCTCATCTACCTCTGACATCAGGTGGGGAAGGTAGCTAGCTCCTGGTTTTTACTGCAAATACCAAGTGTCATGAGCTAATTCCTGGACATTTGGCCTAGGACATTTGCTATATACTATCAGTGTTTGGTTGTGGGGAAGAGATTAGCTATTTTCTCTGGGAAAAGGTTTATTTTAGGGAATGGGTACATAGGAAGGGCTAGAAGAGTAGGCTCAGGCTGGCCTTCTGGGGAATCACTTCTGGGACACCCTGTACAACTGATAACACCAGTGAGTGGGCGGAGGGGTGTGGGGAGGGGCTGCCTCTGCTGTCCGTGGAAGGCGGGCATGTTGGAAGTGCTGACCTAAAAGCCATCAGCTTCACCGCCTCAGTGATCAGGCAATCACTGTGTCACGGAGGCTGCATCTGTGCGCTGGGGCATTGCAGAAGAGTCCTGGCCTCCGTGGCCATCCCTGCCAGCAGAATGGTTGCTGCACACGGAAGTAGCCTCCATATCATTTCCACCTCCGAGACCTGGAGCAGATGCTCTAATTTGCATTCAGAACCTGAGATGCAGGAGAGACCGGAAATGCAATTTTTAGCGTTTGAGCCTTGAGCTCCACTGCACAGAAAGGAGTTTTTCTCTGTCTTAGTTTTTTATTTGATATCAGTTATGCTTATAAAAGAACACTTTTATAAACGTTCTATAAAAGCACATTTTTAACCGTCTTACACCAAATACAGATATGAATGTATGTGCAACAGTGAGATAGTTAAGTAGACCAGTAAGAAATTCTAACAAATTTAAATGCACCTCTGTTGACCCCACAAGCTCACTAATTTAAAATATATTCAGGCAAAGCAGTTTGTGCAATCTGTGGTCTAGCTACAAAGAAACATGCAATTAGAGGGTTCCTGTGGGATACCAGTTTATGTGCCTATGAGTGTACATCAAGTCCTGTGCAAGTCCCCTCCCCTCAATCTAGAGAAAATACAGATGTGATGTGTATTCCTGCAAGAGATGCTATATAATCTGAGGTCGACTGACTGCACTAGAAGGTGTTTTTTATTTAACAATACTTGTAAGATAGAATAATTAGAACCTGTGACTGCTGTAGTCACATCTGTAGTTGATGTGAGTGGTGCCTGATGACAGTGTGCCATGCAGAACTCTGCTACCTCATGAAGTTATCATGGTGGTTAAATAAGTTAATGTGTGCAAAGTGCTTGGAACAGTGCCTGGAATATAATAAACACAAAGGAATATTGCTATTATTATTACTACTACTATTTGCTACAGGATGGGAATAACTGACTTAAAAGATTATTTTAAAACTTAAATGAATTTAGTTCCTGGCATAAGTAAGCACTGAATTAATATTATCTATAGACTGATAATAATCATAATGCTTTAACTTTTCAAATGATGCTTTCACTATAGTCTGTTTCCCAAGACCTTTATCCAAAGGTCTCCTACTTTGGACAAGTAAGACAATGCTGCTGGCTTGAATTTGAGAGAATGCAAGGACCAATTTCATTTCTTCAAAATAGGACATTTTTCTCAGCAATGTGCACATTTATTCCATGGGTTTAATGTACTTTACAAAGATCTTTCAATAGAATGGTTAGTTTACTCTTGGAAATTTACTTTTCTAAGCAAAATGACTTTGACCACATTTATTCCCTGTGTAAATTAAGGGACCCTTTCTCTTTAAAATTGGGCCCAGAGTGATGAAAAAATAGGTTCACTTGCTTAAAGTTTAGGATTTCTTATGGTTCATTAATTCACATTTATATTAAAAAATAGTTTGATTTGCTTTGGTAGAAAATACTTTTCTGCAAGTATCTAGTAGACTGTTGAATCATTTCTAGACTGTTGAATCATTTCTTGGGAGGTTAAATAGAAAATTCTTTAAGAATTTGTGGTTTTAAAAAAGGATTTTCTCTAGCATGATGAATAGTGTCAGTAACACAGACTTAACAAATGGGATTCTTGGGGAGATTCTGGTACCTTCTGGCAGCTATCTTTGTTGGTTTGATCAGCAAAGTATGAATTTTAAAGGGAAGAATGATGAGATTTCTGTATGGGAATTAAAATCCATGCAGATGAGGTGAGAGTGTCTGGGTAGGGCAGGGAGGAATTTTAGAGCTTTCAAACAACTTTTAAGGATTTTTGTGGTCTGTGTTGAAAGTTGTCAACTTTGAGCAATGAGCAACCAACTTCCATCGAAATGATACGAAGAGACTTTATCTTAAACACTCTGCTGAGGCATGAAAGATGGGGGCCTGATCCCCAGCCAGCATGCAGGGAACCTCAAAGATGGAGCCAGTGACACCCTGCCGTCCCGTAGAGGACATTTTCTTGAGGCTGAATGTTCACAGCTGTGTCCAAGCATTTCTTCTGAGTCCTCAGTTGCTAAACTGAAAGTACTTTATGATACCTCAAGTCTTGTGGTTATGGGCCCTGGGGAAGATGGGATGGGATCGGAGGAGAAGTGTGGTAAATTCCAAGGCAGGGAGTTTCCGGAACATCCTGACTCAGGAAATACCAAGGACTTCCAATAAATGGAACTAGTTTGTGTTGGTGTATTTATTCACAAGTGATAAAGTAGATAAAAAAGATCTTGGATTTAAAAAATATATAAGCAATCGAACAGAAGAGTACCTGCTGCTTGTAAGGTTTTTTGCATGAAGGAAGATGTAAATGCAACCCAATGTCCCAGGTCGCTAACATGGGACCTCAAAGTGGCATCTTGTTTCTTCTGATAGTTGAATTATAATAATTTCAGAACTGCCTTTCCCACTTTGCATCCAATATGGATCATAGTTGGAAAGCCCCTTTTTCAAAGAATTTTTTGGGGTTCCCGATGCTGGTTTTCCCTGCCTTTGCTTGCCCACTGGTGCTCCCTAGGTTAGATGTTTTGTCTTAACTACAGGAAAGCTCCACCTAGTGGTCCTAGGTGCCTCTGCTGCTGAGATGGAAGCTTTGGCTGATCCTGTGAAGCCCACTCCTTGCTGCTACTACTGGGACTGGGTGGATCTCTGCTAGCTGCCTAGACATCTTCCCTAAGCTGTAGGACTTATTCCAGGTCACCGGTCGGATTCTGGTGACTTGATTCTTAGGAATCCCCATCATCCTTTCCTGTAATGTGGCCTGGCTCTGTCTATGTCAGATGAGTCCACTTGGTGCATCTCAGTGTCCCTGAGCCTCAAAGAAAACAGACGAGGTTGTGGTCTATTTCCACTCAGGAGCCTGATGTGAAATCATGGGTCGGTCAGATGTATGAAATTAGTGTTGCCTGACTTCCCCAAGAAACAACCAGGACTAAAGCTCCAGTGGGTTATTAGAGCAAGGGTGACATTTTATTCCTCTTTCTGAAAGCCCTTGCCTGCTTTTACAAATACACAAACTCTTAGTGATGTGTGAGGGAATGGCAGCATTGAGGAAAGACCTTTGTTGCTAGTGGGGAGGTTCCTGTGGATATGGAGGTGCTAGAGGAAAGATGGGCCAGAGGTGGGTAGCAGGTCACTGACTATGCCGGGGGAGGGGGGGAAGGTATCAGTTGTACAGTGGGAGACCTGAGCTCTGTCCAAGGAGATACTGAGGCAGGAAACTTAGTTATCTTGATAGATTCCTCATCTTATCAAAGAGGAAATGGAGATCCTGAGAAATTAAGGGACTTTTCCAAGGCACTCAGTGAGATAAGTCCATTAAAAATCCATAGTGTTCCTTTCTTCACCTCTTACTGCTCTTTACAGGGGTGAAGGAAGAGAGTAAGGATGGAATTGCAGAGAATTTGAAAGAAAAGTAAGATAGGGTATCTTCCGATCTCCCTCATGAGGTGACTGTAGTCTTCACGCCACAGGTGGTGAGGTGTGCTGAGAGTGGAAGAGTGGAAGGATCCCGGCACCGTGGACTCAGGGTTTGCCATGTAGCATACTGCTGTCACTGTTTTAAGTCACCTCAGTGGCTAAGATGGTGGATCCTCATGAGAGTCCTGAGTAGCGAACCATCCATCAGTCAGCATTGCTAAACTAATTCGCCAGAGTAGAATTATACAATGAGCTGCTCAGAATCTGTCTGAGATCCTGGGAGGGTCTTTAAATTGCACAGTTCAGTACACAATCAGATGACATTGATATTCTCCTCACTGTGTTTTCTTTAAGTTTCAAAGCAGGCACAGAATTTAGAATGAAAGGCCGCAAGAGCAGCTGCAGGCATGAATGCCTGCATTCTGCCCTCTGCGGCTGCCTCCAGGGCACATGAGGAAAAGCAGAAGCCTTGCCTGGCGAGTTCTGGTGGTGTGATCAAAGACACAGAGTAGGGAGCAAGGGAGAGCATATAACTGAACATTGTGAAATCACACGGACCTGGTCTTCAGACAGAGTGGAGCCGTTCTCTGGAGAGAATCCCAGAGCTGGGCTGCCTGGACTCACTTTATGACTTCAGACCTCAAATGGGAATACAGGTGCTGACTTTGGCAGCAAAGAAACCCAGTTGGAATGATACAGAGATTAGCATGGCCCCTACACAAAAATGACTTGCAGATGAGTGATATGTTCTGTATTTGTACAAGTTATTGTTAAATAACAATACAAATACTGTACAAATACTCTTTTCTGAACACGAGTATTCTGCACCACCAGAAAATTTGAGGAAAGCCACTTTTCAGGATGAGTAGTTCCTGTCTTTTCTCTTTAGATTGCCATACCCTTTGCACACTTGCATGAAAGTGAAAACAGATGCAAATGGTCAAGAGTAACTTTTTTCCTCCACTAATTTCATCAGCCCATTGGACTTGGACTCATCTTCTGCCTTCTCCCTGTGGAAGAATCATTCCTGTACTGTTCTTGGGTCAATGATACCCCCTTTGCACCTTCTTTCTCATCTCCTGGAGAACTTTTCTCAAGCCATTATCCTTTCCTCCCTCATCGTGGTTGTCAATTTCTCCCTCTAGTCTAATCCCCATCTTCATGTCAACATGTCATTGTATCAGTCATTTCACCAGCTACTATCCTTTTCTCTGTTTTCAAAGCAACATGAAAGAATTGAATTAATCGAAATAATTATCCATACTTAATGTCTCTACTTCGTCACCTCCGTTTTCCTCAACTATTCTCTAGACTTCACTCTGAAATGAGTCTTATCTGGTTAGTACATCTGGCTGATGTCAAAGCCCTCATCTTAATCAACCTCTCAGCAGCATTTGACACAGCTGATCACACCCTCCTTGTCCTTCCACCTTCTCTTTGTCTCCGTGAGGCCACTCATGCCTGGTTTTTCTTTATCTTCCTCTCCTCTCCTTTTGGATCTTCTTTGCTCGTTCCTCCTCTACCAAATCTTCAGAAGATACTGTCTGATCGCATTCCTAGTCTATACTCTCTACTTAAGTGAGCTCATCCAGTCTTATGATGTTGAGTGCTATTTAAATGCTTGAAGCCCTCAAATTTACATTTCCAGTGTGCACCTTTCCACTTGCATTTCAGTAGAGTGTTATGTTTAATAGCCCCATTGATATTGCCACTTAGATGTATAAGAGAGACCTCTTTCAGTTTAAATCCAAACTCTTGATTTTCTCCTTAAAATCTACCTCTTCCCATTTCAGGAAATGATATCACCATCCATCTAGTTGTTTGAGCCTCAACAGTGAAGGCATTCTTGATTCTTCTCTTTGCCTCAGTCCTAGTATTAACTTTTTAGGGTTGCCTCAATTAATAAATTGCCTCAAATTAGGTGACTACAAATAACATAAATGTATCCTTCACAGTTTTGGACACTAGAAACCTGATATCAAGGTGGCAGCAGGGCCATGCTCACTGAAGGCTCTAGGGGAAGAGTTGATCTTACCTCTTCCAGCTTCTGGTGATTGCTGGCAATCCTTGCTGTTCCTTGGCTTGTGTCTTCTGCCTACATTATCACATGGCCTTGCCTCTGAGTGTGTGTCTAAAATTCTCTCTTATACCCAGGCAAGTCATTGGATTGAGGGCCCACACTAATGCAGTTTGACATCTTTACTTGATTACATCCCAAGTCCCTATTTTCGAATAAAATAACATTCATGGTTTCTGAGCGGACATGAATTTTGAGAGAACAGTACAGACCTCTGCTTTGGATCTACCAGAAAACTTTAACCGCTCTACCTCCAAGAATTCTTATCATCCCAACCACAACCTTTGTCCAAACCTGTATCATCTGGATTACTGCCTCCTCATTTTCCTCTTGTCCCCTGTGGTTCACTCTACACATAGCAGCCAATTAACCTGTCTAAAGTGTAAATGTGGGTATGATTCCCTAGCATAGAGCCCTCTAATTATTGCCTCTCTGGAGCTTCAGAGAATAAAACACAGCTCCTTAATTTGTTTTGAATGATGCATAGTGATCTTGCTCACTCTTCAACTTCATCTCCCATTTCTGGGCCCCAAATTTGCTGGACTCATCCAGGGGCTGCTTTCTGCCCTTTGGTTATGAGAAGTTGTCTCAGGGCCTTTTCATGGGCTTTTCTGCTTTTAACACTCTTCCCCTTGGTCTTCAGATGACCATCATTCAATCCAACCTAGTGGGTATGTTCTCTGTCTCCCATTTCCCTCTCCCTTTCCCCCTCACCAGACTATTTACACTCCACATAGCTCTTCTTTTCAATATATGAGTTTTCTTTTTTGTTTATGATTATAATATCACTGACATTATATATTATTATCTACTAGTAGAATCTAGGTTCCTGTGAGCAGTTAATAAGTTTTCCCTGTGTACCATTGTGCCTCAGCTCCTACATAGGTAATGGCCACAAAGAAGCTTAAAATTTTGTGTCTGACTAAAGTTGGTTAACTTTGAGTTCTGTAGCTCCTATTTTACTCCTAATATGTTTCATTCTCTAGCATAATCTGCTGTTTTTAATTCATTGAAACTTTCTGAATAAAACTTTTCACGATTTTATTTTATGTTTTTTTTTTTAAAGATTTATTTTTTTGTTTATACATACAAGCTGGGGTACAGGCCAGAGGCGTGGGGCGGCGAGAGGGTTCACCAGAGACGGAGTGGATAGCAGAACAGGCAGATCAGAAATACACTGCTGAGGGGAGCAGCGGGCAAGGCAGGAGAGGTCTGCCGCGCCATGTGGGATTCTCCCTGGCCGGGCGTCGAACTCGCATCGCCGCTGCTGACAGCTCCACAGCGCAGCGCTTAACCGCTGCACCACCGGGGAGGCCCTATTTTATGTATTTTTAATTTATTTTTTTCTTACATCGTTGTAGTCCTTATAGTTCTCCTACCACTGTATTACTTGTGAACCATCACCATATTCCATTGTGTACAGCCCTCCCCAGTTTTACCCCACCCAACCCCCTCCTTTGCTATGGTCAGTTCCATGGTCAACTTGCTAGTTTTGACTTTCTTTACCTTTTCTTTGGTTTCTCTATATTCTGTATGTAAGTGAGACCATCTGGTATTTATCTTGTTCCTTCTGACTAATTTCAGCTAGCATAATTCCTTCCAGCTCCATCCATGTTGCTGCAACTGACATGAGTTTATCTTTTTTGATTGTTGAGTAATACTCCATTATATTAATATACCACAACTTTTTGATCCATTTGCCTAATTTGGGGCATTTGGGTTATTTTCATATCTTGGCTATTTTTAAATAGTGCTGCAATAAACATAGGAGTGAAGGTTTTCTTTTCCAGTTGGTGTTTTAGTGTCCTTTGGGTAGATTCCTAGGAGTGGAATTGTTGGATCAGATGGTAGATCCATTTTTTTGTGTTCTGAGGAGCCTCCACATAGCTTTCTATAGGAGCCGTATCAGTTTGCATTCCCACCAGCAAAGTAAGTATCTCCAGAATTTGTTGTTTCCAGTTTGTTTTTTTAATGTGGGCCATTCTTACTGGGGGTAGGTGGTATCTCATTGTGGTTTTGATTTGCATTTCCCTGATAACTAGTGATGATGAACATTTTTTCATATGCCTGTTGGCCATTTGCATTTCTTCTTTGGATAAGTTTCTTTTTAATTCTTTTGCCCATTTTTAAACTGGGTTGTTAGTTTTTGTCAAGTTGTTAAGTTCTTTGTAGATCTTTAATATCAGTCCCTTGTCTGTCATATGATGTGTAAATATTTTCTCCCATTCAGTAGGATGTCTTTTTGTTTGATGATTGTCTCTTTTGCTATACAGAAGCTTGTTAGTTTGATATATTCTCAGCTGTTTATCTTCTCCTTTGTTTTCCTTGCTTCTGGAGAAGAATCCTCAAAGATGTTTCTGAGGTTTATGTCATGGAGTGTTTTGCCTATGTTTTCTTCTATATATTTATGGTGTCAGGAATTACATTCAAGTCTTTTACCCATTTTGAATAAATGTTAACAATTGAGGGAAGAAAATGATCTGTTTGCATACCCATTCCCAACCACCTCTAACATTCTCTGCTTTGATGTCTTCAAAATATGTCAAATACTGTATGAGTCCTCTCCCTACCCCACTCACCTTAATACACAGGTTCATGCTTATCAAAGCTTTATATGCCCTTTATACACACTCTACCTGGATAAGAAGCTATCCACTCATTCCTTCTCCCCCTTCTTCATGGGAAAGTATTTCTAAATGTATATGAAAAAAATCCATAGAAACATAGAATGGTTTTAAAAAATACAATGGCTTTAAAAGCCAAGTTCGTTGGCTTCTGGTGGGGTGATGTCCTGATAAGCCCATCATAAGTTGAAAATATGATAAGTTGAAAATGCTGGCTGGGAGCTGTTGTTTACTGCTTCTGCCCATCATAATGAGAGAGTAGGCTCCCCTGGTTTCTGCTGAATACGTCATAGTCAAAAAATTGTAAGTCAAACCATTGTTAAGTCAGGTCTATCTATTTTATTGTTTCGGTTTGTGGGGGAAGTCTACCCAATGCCAATGATAAGAATATTGTTCTCCATCAAATGGATAAAATGCATCTTACTAGGAGAGATTGCAAATGCCCACATCATCAATTTCACAGATGTACAGAAAAATCTTCCTCCCTCCCCTTTTCAGATAGTCATTTTCTTTTCCTATATTCTCAAAGGCCTCGCTGGGTCACACTGGTTTTGTGCTCAAGAAATTCTGCCCAGAGCATTATAGACCTTGATTTTTCTTTTAGATTGCTGTATTTTAGTCTTCAAACTAGTTCCAGTTATTGTCTCCTACAAACCTGTGTCACCTTTCAGTTTCTAACCTTATCTCCTTGCTTTTCAACTCAGCAATTTTCTTGAAAAGTTGTTTATACTTGCTTAATCTGCCACCTGACTTCTCACCAACTCCACAGATACCCCCATTCTGCTTCAGCAGAAGTCACTGTCACGTAATTCGCTAGCAAGGTGTTTTTGTGGCATTTCTACACCAGCATAAAAGCTAATGACAGCAATGATGGGTTCCAGATTACACAGCAATGAACAGGGCCCATGTATCAGCACTTGGGCAGTGTGTTTCAGTGGGAAGAACTTATTAGTGTTGGAAAATCCAGCCGCAATTCCTGGCTCTGATTTTTACCATCTGTGAGCTTACGTGGTTATTGGACTTCCTGGAGCTTCAGTTTCCTCATCTGTGAAAACAAGAAATATGTTTTATATAATTGTGAGAATTATGAGGAACTAGTTCACGAAGATTCTCAATACGTTTTATTTTAAACTCACTATGTAATCATTCCTGTAAGATTCTAAACAGAACATATTTTTAAAAATCCATAAAACAATTTAGCTGACAAGTTTAGTTGCTTATTTCCTTGAAAGATGAAAGCAAAGATATTGATTTTTATCATTCTTCATGTATTTTTTTCTTTACAAATAATGATGGAAAAAAGGAAACTGCTGCGCTGGTTTTCTTTGGATATATTTTTCTTTGTTTTCACAGTAAATTATGCTTAGAAAAGGATCTCACACTAACCTGAGAAAGGAGAAGAGCTTGAAAACTGAAGGATAAGAACACATAAAAACAAGGAAAGAAAACAAAACAAAGCAAAATAAACCTTACTGTGCAGCATTGTTCATTCCTCTTGAATATGTTGCCAATAGCACCTTTGAGAAACTGCCCCACCGGGCCTGTGCTTAGTTAGAGAGAATGAGGTTAACACTCAGCCTTGAGCATTTGCCTAGTTTCAAATTACACATTTTTGGCATCTTACTTGTTTGGAGACTAGCTCTTCCCCATTTAAAGAGCAAACTTCTTGAGAGCAGGCAATACATCTCTTTGGTTTATCCAGCTCCTACACAGTACCAGGGGCTTCAAAAATACTTACTGGATAACTGAATTAAATTGAGTTATAGAGGGCGAATAATAGAAAGACAGAAAAATGGAGAAAGGCAATAGCTACAATCCATGTGTGACTTAGGTATATGGCAGGAGAAGGGAAAAAGAAACTACCAAGATGTCAGAAGCATTTTTAGACTAAGTGGGAAAAACTAAGGAGACACAAGGAGGAGTGAGGATTCCCACTGAGAGGCTGAAACCATGGTTGTCCCATTAACTCAACGGGAAGATTAGGGTAAGGAGAAGCTTGAGAGCAAGAAACATAAGTTTGATCTTGATTACATTATTATGTCTTTGGTGGATCCTCTCACCACCCCACACCTCTGCCTTATTAACCCAGCTTGTATGCATAAATACATAAATCTTTTTTAAAAAGCATAAAATGTGTCAGTACAGAGCTGTTTCATAAGAAACTTCAAACGAGAGATGTGGGGAAATGTTGAAACTGGAGGTTTCAGGTTGGAGGGCATAGAAGTGCCATGAGGGAATGAGAACTTAGTGCCATCAGCTCAAGAACAGATCAGGAGCAAAGGAATGAGGCAGAGGTGGACATGCTGGAAGACTGAGTACAGAAAGGGGGTGGCATTTGGTGACAGAAGCCCTGTGGAACAATAAGAGGAGAAGCATCCTCTGCTTGTTCCTCCAGATACGTTTCGGGTTAAAGAATGGAGTTAATGGCCCAGGATTTCTGGGATATTAATGCAGATTCTTTAAACATAGAGCTAATAATCAGGTAGTCTCTATCAACTACTTTCAGACTTTTTATTACAACCAACTCCAATAATACATTTTATATTTTGACCCAGGACATACATACACACACATACATACACATACACATATACCATAATTGAAACAAAGATTTCCTTACAGAATACTCCCACTATGTACAATCTGCTCAGATAGTTTTTTTTTTAATCTATTTTGTACTTTGTACAACCCATTACATTGATTTTCCTCCCCATTAATAGGTCATGACAGGAGGTGTAAAAAATATTGCTGTATATGATAGTAATAGAGAAAACAGTAAATTTGGAGAAAGAGTGCATTTTGAAAAAAAATTGAATGCTACTTAGATAAAGGTTTTTGTTTAAAATCCATTAGAATATGAAACATCTTTGTTTAATGGCCACACTTTCATCACATTTCAAAATTTAGAAATAGAGTTAAAAGGAAAGCACTTACTTCCCTAAAATAGCATCCTCTCTTGTAGCTTTAAGTGTTGACTTACCAATTTGCAAGAGAAACTTAAAGTGTAAACTTTGGATTCAGGAAGTAAGATAAACTGAAAAACACTTTTTGGAAAACGAAAGCCCAAGCCTTAAATCCTGATTCTTGTACTTATTAACTCTGACCTTTGACAAGTTTCTTAACCAGTTTTATTTCCTGTTTCTTTATCCATAAAAGTGGCAGCATTTATCCTACTTGGTTGTGGTTGTTCTTGAAAAAGCCACCTTATTTATGGTACTTTACTCAGCACTTGATGGATATGTGATAAATGACAATTTAACAATTACTCTCTTTAACTGGGATAATTGAATGTTAGGCCGCTGATCAAGTTGTTAGCACAATACCTAGCACAAGGCAACAATAAATATTAATATTTCCATCCCAGCAACTGAAGAATAGAAACACAGTTGTAATCCAAGTGCACAGAAACATACAAACCAATGATATGTTTTTTTTTATGATATGTGATTTTTTTTTCAGAAGATAAATACCGAATAACATATTGACAACATTGACAGATTGTGTTCTGTTTGTATAAAGTGAAAAGTGATACATCACTGAAGTAGCATTATTCTGAATTCCCCCCACTAATATCACCATTAAAGTTATCATGATGTACTCATTCAATAAACCTAGTTGTATTAAGCACCTAGGATTCTTTATTTTTTACAGAGGAACATTTAATTTTAATTAATTAATCGACTATATATTACATCATTTTTCATTTTTGTACAATGTATGCTTGTATGCTTTCTCTTTTCAGGTGTATTCCCTGTAAAATTCCTACCACCAATTCACCCGTGAACCATCACCATAGTCCCTCATGCTCTTCTCTTCACTGTTTTGATTCCTCTGCCTCCCCCTCCTTTGCAGAATGTCTCTGATTTATAATTGCCTGCTAATTTTTTAAATTTATTATTACTGTTATTTTTTTTCCCTGATCCCTTATTTTGTTCCCCTGTATTTGTCCTATAAGTGAAACCACCTGTTATTTTCCTTTTTTCTTCTGGCTTATTTCATAAGCACCTAGGATCCTAGGTACTGAGCATAAAAACAATTTCTAGAAGTACGATTAAAGTAATCAATAGTTAATTTTTATTTCCCCTCCCACCCACTGGCAGCCCATCATCATGGACCATGATGGTAATTTCATAAATAAATGTAAAATTGCAAATAGAACAAATGGCAGGCAGTAAATGTGCAAGGTACTGTGAGATGTGTAATGAGTGATTTGTCCACTTCAATCCAGGGAAGGTTTACTTGGGGAAGTGAAATAAGAAGCTAGAGAAGCTTTCACTAACTGAAAAAGGGAAGCAATGATTGTTTTAGGTAAAGAGCAGTGTGTGCAAAGGTCCTGGATGAAGATTTGGCCTTAAAAGAAAAAAAAGGTGGTAAGATGGGAGAGGAAATACTGAGATTATGGTTCTAGAGAAGGTTGAGAGGGTCCTAGGGATCAAGCCATGGAAGATGTTCTAGGTTTAAAGCGTTTTGTATTTATCCTAAGAACCACTGAAGGATTTTAAATAGGGGGCTGACACTTCTAATTTGACCTTTGAAAAGATTTTTCTGAATTCAAAGAATAGAATTGATTTGAGGAGGCAAGAGTGACAGTGGAGACCAGTTGGGAGGCTACTGCAGAAGACCAGATGAGGGTTGCTAGAGGCTCAACTCCATTTTTGACTTGTAAATAGGATGACATGGACAGATTTGAGTTTTATTAGTAGCTAAAATAATAAGAGCAAATAATAAAATAATAAGAAGCAAAGAGCTGGGTTAAGAATATTTATAGCATTTCAGACTTATATAAGTGGTTGGGTGGTAGTGTTCCTTTGCTGAGATAGGTAACACTTCAAGAGGACACATTTTGGTGGAAAGGCCATGGATTTTTCTTTTGGACATACTGAGTTTGAGATATTAGAGAGATCTAAGAAGAAAATATCAAGAGGAAGTTGCATATATAGATCTGGAGCTTGGAGAAGAGATCTGAAGATAGAAATAGGTGAGCAGTTTGCTTATAGGTGACATTAGGTGAGATTTTTATAGAAGAACATGGAGCTTATTGGTGATCTTAATGAGTGCTCCTTGGGTGGTAAGATGGGATGAGAAGCTTGAAGTAGGATGTAGAAGGAATAGGAGAGGAGATAATGGAACCAGTGAATATAGGCAGTTTTAAGGGAATTTGACAGTGAAATTATGTAAGGCTTGAATTAATATTTATTTATTTATTTATTTAGATTTATTTATTTATGCATACAAGCTGGGTGTAGGCCAGAGACAGAGTGGGGAGCAGAACAGGCAGATTGACTGAAACACACTGCTGAGGGGAGCAGCAGGCGAGGCAGGAGAGGGCTGCTGCCCCACATGGGAATCGCTCCTGCCGGGTATTGACCTCGCAATGCAGCTGCTGACAGCTCCACAGTGCTGTGCTTTACCGTTGTGCCACCAGGGAGGCCCCTTGGATTAATTTTTAAAGGAAATGTGTCAATTTTGATTGGCTAGCAAAATCTCTTTAAATAGAAAAATACTAAAATAGTTTATTGATAGTGAAATGGTGAAACTCCTTGGCTTTATTTTATATAACCAGACAGGCGTAAATGGAAATGTCACTAGACCGGCTTTAGCTTTAATCTGCGGTCTTTAGTAATAAATACGTACACATTATTTGACTGCATCTGTAACCATGTAGTGAAGCCACAGCTAGGAGTATAATAGGTAAGCAGAGCACTTCACAACAGTCTGAAGCCACTTATACCTCCTTGCCATGATGTGTCATTTGTGAGTTTCCTTAATGAATGTCCTAAAATAAGTGTCCTTTTCTGGGTCCTTGGGTTTGGCTTTAACTACAACATGTGTGTGTTTTCTTTTCCTACTAAGGATTCAACAACACGGAGAGAACGTGTGACAAAGAGTTTATTATACGGAGAACAGCCACCAATAGAGTGCTGAACGTCCTCCGTCACTGGGTCTCCAAGCACGCACAGGTAACTCAGTGGCCTTGTGAATGACTTTCAAGGATTTTTTTTAATCTGCTTTTTTTTGGTTGTTAATTTTCTTTCAAATTCTGTTTATTGAGGCAAATTTGGTTCCATCGTATCTTTGGGTATTATAGGTTTATACCTCTACAAATGTATATTTTTACACGGTTGAGAAAAACCTTTTTAAGTCACTACATATGTAAATCATCTTCTGATTCTTTGGCGTTAGAGCGTGAAGCCTTGAAATTGGAACATAAGAAGGGAAAAAATAGGAGTGTGTGGATACAAGCCAAAGTAAACACACATGTATTGCCAACATTCACTGTTTCAGATCTACAAATGACCTAACACAGGAGGTGAGACAGGGTTCCCCCTTCCCTCACCTTCCAAGGCAACAGCACCCACCTGTGGCCACAGGATCCATAACAGGGCCACTGAACCGTGCCAGCCAGGAGCACCCTTCCCAGGACCCAGCTGCAGGGGTGTCCCCTAGAGGTGAGCAGCAGGTGGCCCTGGAGGTTAACAGCACTGTTCTCAGACATTCTGGTCTGAGGGGTATTTTCTCAGTCTGATTTAGTAGATATTTACCTCATGCCCTTTGATGAATTCTGCTTTTTAATTTTAAATTGTGTCTCACTAATAGGACACTTCTATGTTATCTGTGTGTTTTCAGTGTGAGTTTGCAGAATTTTTACCCATTTCACAATATAAAGAAGGCCCTTTTGCCTCATTGCTTTGAAGTATGAGTGTGCTCTTCTCACTTACTGCAGGTAATGGGCAGGGTACTGGACCCGTGTCTGGCTAGTGCCCTGCAGGGAGAGTTTTAGAGACAAAAGGGGGCGCTGTGTGGCTCAGATCAGATGTGAAATATGAAATGTGAGTTAGCTAATGAGTAGAGAAAAAGGCAAGACATTCTGGGTTTCACTTCATCACATTCTCAGAAGTCAGCATGGGCTGCCACGATGCTTTCGGTAAATACAGTCTATTAGATGGGTTCATAGAGGGCCAGGACCTTGAAATCCCTGTGGGAACAGAATTCACTAATTGGAAATGGTGGGATCTGGGTTGGACCACAAGTAAGCTCATAAGAAATCTTAAATATTAATTTTAATGGAACAATAAATAGGCACTTTAAATACAGGATGTAAAATTTTTATCTTACACATCTTAAATAAAAATGGATCCTATATGACTCAGGTTCCGAGAAATATCCTTAATGTATTGGAAATGTCTAGTCTCTCTTCTCTGTATACTCGGTGAACTGCTTGTAAATACCTTTTGCCCTTTGCAAATAAAACATGATAATTAGATTTCTCCTGTATTTGACCATCCATCCATCCATTCCATTCCTCTCTGGTGTTTTGACTCGAAGCCTTGACTTCTAATTTCTGGGGCCCACAGTGACTTTGGAGATGCAGAGTAGCTTTGAGAGACCAGGCTGAGCGGATGCTGCTCCACTTTCCCCCCAATTTCAACTTGATCTGTGCAAATTCATGCCCAGACTCATGTAGAATCAGAGGCCTGATTTACCTACCTCAGTTTCCCTCCCTCTTCTGAATTTTCCCTCCAAAACCCTCTAACCTTTTTTCCCTATTTGCCCCACTTTCCTTTTCTCAATGTGCAGCGCCCTCTTTTTCTAATGATCTCAAACAGGAATCCTTCACAACTCATTTATGAATCGTATAGTAGCTAGAAAAGTACCACAAAGCAACTTAAAATGTGCTGGTTATTATTTTATTTTTGGTAAAGAGAATTCATAGATGGGAAGAGATTGGCACCCGGGATCCTTCATTTGTAATAGAGATTTATAGGAAAGAACTATCATTTGACTAGTAGCTGCACTGTACCTCAGACCTGCTTCTGACAGACATCAGTGCATCCGGTGACCTTAGGTAGAATAGCACTGCACTACTGGAATAGAAAATGGATGGATGTGAAAATAAAGGTCTCTCTGTTCAGACTGTCTTTCGGCAGCCTTTTATTCAAACCCCTAAAGCACCCTGTTAGCTTTTGTTGGAATAGTTCAGACACTGTGCAGCCTGTTACTTCAGATGTGCTCAAAGGTGGGAGAGCATGATCCTCAGTTCCACTGAGAGTGGCCACTCTGGGAATCCCTACTTGTTAGAACTTTGTTGGACTGGGAGTGTATATGGATGGTCCAGAAGGCTCAGATATTCAGCCTTTTCTCCTCACATGACTGTTGTATAAAATTTTGACCTGATTTGCCAAAGGAAGTTCTTACCACTCACTCTTCTCTTTTATACCTTCCCTGCATCTGTGAGGAAACCATGGTTGGCTTCCAGTTATCCTGGTATAAACATATACCATATATCCTGGCGTAACCTCATCCTTGCACATTCTATCCCCTTCCTCATCCCAGTGAGCTCTCCATCACCCTTCTGGGGAAGCTCTTGACCCGCAGGACATTTCTGGAATGCTTCCACTTAATGGAAATTGTTAGGTCATTTTTTTTTTGCTGGCTTAAGTGTTCAGGTTTCCCTTTCTCTCTTTACTGCCATCCTTTTTGACTAAGACATTTGGGCTCCACGATGGGCAGTGTGAGCGAGTCCAGGCATGCTCTTGGTAAGGGGGGGGAACAGCTGGAGTACACAGAGTTGGTTTCCGCTTATGGTGCTGGAGACCATGTTGTGTACCCGCCACCTCCTCTCACCAATGGGGCATAGACTGAGCTACTTGAGTGCAGAGGAGGTGTGAGTGTTACCCAGGTAACAGTGGACTCTATGCAAGCTGCCTACTGTGATGTCTAAAGAAATAATAACTCATCTTGGGGCCTTTATCCAAGTTTACCTAAAGGTCTGTACCCTCGGCATATAGCATTAATAAAAATATTAAAAGTCAGAATTAAAAGCAGGCTCTTCCCAATCTTTCTTTTGCCTCTACTCTTTGTCCTTGTCTTGAAAGGTACAATCTATATTAGTTAGCTACCTGTGTAGAAAACAATGGAAAACACAGAATCTTTAAAAATTACCATTTTTTTTCTGAGAAATACTCTTTACCCCATTGTACTTTCTCTCTCTTTTTAAAAATATTTCTTTATTGAGTTAATATTACTTACATCATTGCTTGCATCATGTGAGTGTAGGAGCCCCCCCTTCAGATGTTGTTACCCACCACCACAGACCTTCCACTCCTGTGCTTGAGCACCCTTGTGCTCCCTCCACTGCTTGTTCTCATCCCTCCTTTCCCCCTCCCACCTCACCCCCTTTTGCCCCCTACCTCTGGTTGCCCGAATTCCACAGTCAGCTTTCAAGGGTTAGTTTTTTGGTTTGACTTTATTTCACCCTTTGTTTTGAGAAATGCAATTTAAACTATCTCATTATCTGTTGAAACTTAAACATATAAACTTGGGAACTTCTAATTTCAAGGACGTGGGGTGGTATTTAAAATTCTTACAAGCCCAGCTATTCAGGTCTAGAGGCTGAGTTTTAGCAAGTCATTCAAATGCACATTTGTTAGAAAATGATTGAACAAATTATTTCATGCATGGCTTATTTTCTTCTTACTGAGTTGGTGTCATTCATTGCCTTTTGCTTCTTCCCAGTTATTTTTGTCCTAACGTATCTTCCACATTTTACATTGTGCCTTCTCCCAATAGCCTCCCACTTCACATCTGCTAAACTAATTTCCCAAACCGCCAGTTTTAGAAGAATTGAATACTTATTGCCAGTTGTCTCAAAGTTCTGTACCCTCCCAGGAACCTTTGTCCATTCATACATTTTAAGGACCCATCACGACTACTTCTACTTACTCAGTTTGGGATTTAATTATATTTGGTGTTACTAACCTTTTCCTGGTGCATAAGCACCTTTGTGATCGATAGGTATATATTTCCTATAGATTCTCTTGATCTTTGAATTTTCTAGAACCTTATGAGTAATTAATTAATAATCCATAAATGTTGAACACATAATGGAGTGTTTATAATTTTTATAGTATGGCTTTTGTAGGGTTTAATTCCTTTCTTATTGCCCTTTCTCTGTTGTTCAATTGGGTTATTCTTTTTGTAGTACCAACAAAAATTCTTTAAAAGTATTTTTGTAGTCCATGATGGGAAATGCTGGAAAATCCTGCCTTTCACTTTTGCAGTGTAAGAAACCCTGATTCAGAGTCATTGTGCCCAGAAGAGGTGAAGAGGCAGCAGTTCAGGGTGGTTGTGGGTAGATAAGGCCGAGCAGGTGCTGTGTGGGGCCTCCCATGCAAGCTTACTCAGCCAGCACAGTCTCCTCTGGGACCTGGACTCAATATTAAAGTTCCCAGCAAAGGCCCCTCCCTCAAAAGAACTGAAAGCCACTCTGGTTTAGATGCTTGCTGTCTATCATTCGTTAAAATGACAACCCCAGACCTCTCATGGTTGGCTTGCATAGATCTTGGTCTTCGCTCCACTTTCCCTGGACAAAAAGGCCCATATCTAACCTAAATGTATATCACAACTTAAATTATTTTCTTTATTTTCTGTAGTCAAAGAAGACAGAAAACAGTAGCATGCTTTTCCTTTTCTTGAATATTACTAAGTCAAACCTCAGGCTTTTGTTTTTGAGAATGGCATATCTATCCTAAGTCCCTTATTTATGAGCCCTTTGTTCCAGGTTTTAAAATTACTGATGTACTTTTACTCCACTTCTGCGGTATTTCCACGTTCCTTTTAAAAGCACTGACCACTGTTAGGAATACACTGTACTTATTGCAGTGAGAAAATTACTCTCATAATTCTCTTTACCCTCAAACTGTGTTTATTCAATCAGATTTTCCCGATGTCCTAGAGTCCCCTTGGCCAGACGTAGTATATTACTAATCATTACTCTGCTCTCTTGAAAGAATGAATGTGATTTCCGAAATGCCTAAGCCATCAATAGGGATTACATTTAAAGTGCTGGAGACTGATTTACTGCCTCATATATTATTTTTTGTTTGTTTGATCTAGTTTTATTAATACAAACTATTCAGCCTTGAAACCTGAGTCTCAAGATCTCCAACAGTTGTCAGTGGGGAATAGTTCTAGATTCAGTGCAGTAACAAGTTACCATTTGACGGTCTTATTTGATGTCCAAGATACCAGTACTAATTCCCTGGTCGCCACTCTCTCTGGAGTGTTTGTGTGTTGTGGAGGTTAAAAACTTAGGCTTTAGCCAGCATTGCTTGGGGTCAAAGTCTTCAGTTGCCACTTGCTACTTGTATAACTTTGGACAAGATGATTAGATTCTCTGTACCTCACATATAAAATGGGCATAGTAATAATTATAACTATGTTACTGTTGATAACAATTAGATAATAAAGAGATTAAAATAGCCAATTATATAATAAAGTGATTAAAACATCACCTAGCATGTGGCTAACTCTCACCAGGTCTTAGTTAATGTGTTCTTCTCATACCTAGGGAAAATATTGACTTTCTTAATCATTTATGAATGAATTGACCAAATCTTGGTCAAATATCCTCATTTACAACAGTTCATCTCTCCAGGAGGATTTTATTGGTTGGTGAATTTTTTGTTCCTCAGCATTTGCTGTGTGCCACCCTCCATTCTAGATACACAACTTGCACGGTCTCCTCCTGGCCTGTGGCTCCCAGACCTGCATTTCCAGGCCCAGCCCATCTCCTAAGACTCATGTGGGCACTGACTTTCACCTGCATTTAGGTCTCCCCACCACCACCAAGCCTCTGTCCCTGCATTTTTTTTTTTAAGGAAACACTGCACTTTAAAAAATATTTATTTATTTATGCATACAAGCTGGGGTACAGGCCAGAGGCATGGGGCAGCAAGAGGGTTCACCAGAGCCAGAGTGGGGAGCAGAAGAGGCAGATTGACAGAAATACATTGCTGAGCGGAGCAGCACGGCAGGAGAGGTCTGCCGCTCAATGTGGGAATCTCCCCGGGGTGTCAAACTCACATGGCTGCTGCTGACAGCTCCACAGTGCAGCACTTAACCGCTGTGCCGCCGCCAGGGAGACCCTGTCTTTGCATTTCTTTGGTTGATGTTTCTTTCCTTCCTCTGCTCATCTACCCAGACTTGGGTTCATTGCCCTGTCTCTCCCCCAGAGAGACATATAAGTTGAAGTTCTCAATATTGTTTAAAGAGTAAGACCTATGGTCTCCTTTTAGAGACTGAAATGTCGAAGTCTCACATTTTCTGGGCTCTCGGTGAAAGCAGGCTGATGTTTTTTTTCTAATCTTCTGTCTCCTCACCCCTGCTTCATGAATTGGAAAACAAAAACTAAACTGCTTCTGTGATAACCTCAGTGATCGTCTTGGTACTCTTGGTGCTCCAGCTGATAGACTCAAGATACTCTCAACTGGAGCATGAAGCTTTGTGTAGTAACCTTCAGCAGGCAGCCTTCCGATTATGGCCTGGGTTTCTACACCGCGAGGGCAGGTCCAAGCTGGAGATGCTGACTCCCTAGGATCCGAATGACCCACGCGCGCCATCTGGTGGGCGCCCGATTGCTGTCTCTAAAAGTAGAGATTCTGCCACCACCTCCCGTCTCCATTTCAGAGCCTGGGGAAATGTAACCCCAAATTAGATTCTAGATAATTATAAAATGACTGTCAGGCAGACTATTCTGGATTTAAACAGGATAGATGTCTTTTGACTGCTTCTGATTTCTTTTTATTGAATTGTGACTATGTTTTTAATAGGAATTTTTTGATGGCCAAGTCTGCATTTTTATATTCATTGCTAAAAAGTAAAATTTTACACTAGGTTATGAAGCAAAGGATTGCGATTTTTTAGTCAGATTTTGATGAGTTGTTTTCTGCATGAAAAAAATTTTAATGAACAATGAGTGTAAAGTGTGAGCTACTCCAAGTGTAATCATTGGACCAACAGCATTAACACCAGTGACAGAAAAGCAGAATCTCAATCCCCATCCTATACTGTCTGCATCAGTCTCTGCAGTGATTCATGGGTACATGATAGTCTGATGTAAAGAACTCTTACTGGGGCCAGATGGAACACCTGGGCACTGGTCCCCATGCTACCGCCTCCTTATCCTTCTCACCTCAGCCCATTTGATTACATCTCTACAGTCACACTGGCTGATGTGTGAAAAGAGATCTTGGTTCTGACCTTGTCAGAACCAACAGAGATTAGCAGAGGAAGAACTGAACTCCTGTATAGGAAGTCACTCTGAGCATTGTAAAAACCTGTGCAAGTGTAAGGGAAAATTACATGGGAGAATTCTGACATTTCATTTTTTTTTTTTTTTAAAGATTTTATTTTATTTGTACATACAAGCTGGGGTACAGGCCAGAGGCGTGGGGCGGCGAGGGGGTTCACCAGAGACAGAGTGGGGAGCAGAACAGGCAGATCTGCTGAGGGGAACAGTGGGTGAGGCAGGAGAGGTCTGCTGCACCTTGTGGGATTCTCCCTGGCCGGGCGTCGAACTTACGTCGCCACTGCCGACAGCTCCACAGCGCAGCGCTCAACCGCTGCGCCACCGGGGAGGCCCGAATTCTGACATTTCAGATTCAGCTGCCTTGAGTAGATTTGCTTTATGTTAAACTACATCATCAACAGAGTGAACATTCACCATTACCATTCATCACACATCTAATAGTGTCTGGGTAGTTTCACCAAGTATTTCAAAGGATGGTCTTCCCAGAGCTCAGTATAATAAAATTACATTCTGTTTTCCTTAACAAGACCTTTCAAACAACTTGCCTGGCCTGAGGTCTCAGGAGCATCCCCCCTGTTGAGCCCAGTATGGGGCATGCACAATAGGTGCTCAATGATGCTTGTTGATTAAACTACTAATTAGTCTTCAGCTAGATACAAACACTGGCCTGACATCCTTCACTCTCGTCCATTTATGATAATCAGATTATTTGTATCATTAGAGACTCAACATAGCTACAGGAGGACCAGGTCATCTCACTAATAGATATTAACTATTCATTAAGGAAACAGCCTCAGTTGGTGGCTGACAAACATTTAGTAGTGCCCTAATATGTAGGTGAGATTGGAACTGTTTCCAAATATTATTGCCTTTACCTTGAAATGGGTTGGAGGTAGGACAAAGGAAAAAAAAAACTGTAGTGAGGTATTACTCTCTCTTGCATACATTTAAAAAAGAAAAATTAGTCAAGAAGTTGTTAGGTAATAAGTAGGAGAAATTTTAGGAAAATGTATCATCTGAACCCCTACAATTGATAAGATTTATTGTTGAGTTCCTGCTGGTCCCACTGGCTCCTGTTCCCAAAGAAATGGTACTGATTGTCAGAGAGTGAAATACTGAGAAAATTTATTACACACTTCTCCTCCAAACTGAGACACAAAAATACTTAATCAAATTAGGTTAGACTTTTCCATTTGCTACAATTTGTGAAATTATGAGCATTTTTGCTTCTAATCTAAATGTAGTAATGATACACTGTTTTCTTTTTATAGAATTCATTGCAATTAGCAATGTTCTCTAATCGTTTAAAAAAATTAGAATGTCAATAATTCAAAATTATTTTTCTTAAAGTTAAAATGTAATTTAAGAAACTTTATACAGGAGAGAAAATAAACACTCCTGCCTGCACAAAGATAGAGTCTATTAGAATAAGGTCCTTGAAAGCAGAACTTTGAAGCATGCATTTCATCTTTGAATACCTAACAATTTCAGGATATTTTATATGAATGCATTTAATAAAATAGTGCAAGAATTACTGCTTTAACTTTTGATTCTTTTTTTACCTTGAGAGTTTTTAAATCAAGAGGATAAAAATGATATATAGTCAAGTCACTAATGATTAACATGGTTATCATGTTTGTTTTACTCCTGTCCCCCAGAAGAACAAGGACCTATTCTTAGGTCAGTAAAATGACCAAAATCAGGACACTCTAACTTGATACAATGCTCTCAGCTAGTATATATCCTAGCTCTTTTGTTATCTTGCACTTATTAGTTGGAATGCCATTATAAGGAATAGTTTTCTCTTTTACCCTCTTTATGGATGTATCTATGCATGTTATTTATTTGTAAACATCAGTAGAGACTTGCAGATTCTTTTAATTCAGTTGGCTCTTATACATTATCCCCAACGTTCATTTTTATGCTCATCTTGCCCCATCTTTGCTTAGTGGATGCTCCTAAAATCTCACTCCTGTGTTTGTTTGGCCCCATCAGTCTGTGAGCATCATTTATTCTTTAACTCTTAGCATATCTATATTGAAGTTCTTTGTTCAAGTCACTATCCAAATGACAGATTTTATTCTTGCGAAAATCTCTTTTTGCTCTGTTGTTACATCTATTACTGATCTTAGTCATGGTCTAGAGGAAAACCAGATAATTAGATTGCCCCTTACAATACACTTAGTTATGACAGGGGGCTTGATGGGGACCCAAGGTAAAGCTCCTTCCCCCACTGGGTCAACTAACAGAAGCTCCTCGAAGAATATATATCACCTTCTGTATCTGCAAGATGAGTAGAAATAAATGTGGGCATAACAGCACACTGTTCTAGGCAAAACACTTATCTCTTTGAGGAATTCTCATTCTCCAAGGAACCTGTTGGAAATATTGATCAATAACCAGGCCCCATCCCAAGCAAGTTAAATCAAGATATCTGAGGTGGGTGGGGGAAGCATCTAGGTTCCATGAGGAATGCTGTTACATGTCATAGAGCTAAATCCTTCAAAACTAAATTTTAAAAAGATTCATTTTATTTTATAGGATTTTGAACTCAACAATGAACTAAAGATGAATGTCCTAAATTTACTAGAGGAAGTTTTGCGAGACCCAGACCTTCTTCCCCAAGAAAGGAAAGCCACAGCGAATATCCTGAGGTAAAGGCCAAGTGTAGGTGCCTACGAATGATGATGTTAATTTGTGCTTTGTTCATAGAAAATGAGGTTACACCAAACTAGGGGGATACATCTTAGGCTCCTCTGGGCAGCAGAGATTCTGTTTTCACTGGTAAAGTGATGCACGTAATATTCTATTTCCTGTGGCAAGAGGGATCTGCTGGTTTAGGAAAACTCAGACTGGGTGACATAACTTGTATGGAATCCAATTACTTCTGTTTTTGTGGGCAGACAAATGTATGTGGTTTATTGTAGAACCAAAATTGAAAGGAAGAAGACCTGATCCTCTCCTGGGAGTTCAGCAGGCATTGCAGAGAGAGATATTTTTTCTTCCCGTGGGTTATAATTGTTTATCAAACACTCATGTTTATGAGCAGCTAGTATTTCTGGAAGAGTCTTGTGCCTGACCCTTCTTCTGTCTAGGCATTGCTCTGAATTGAATTGTTTCCTCCTAAGTCCTCAAAAATATTCAAGTCCTGGGCCTCCCCGGTGGCGCAGCGGTTAAGCGCTGCGCTGTGGAGCTGTCGGCAGCGGCGACGCGAGTTTGATGCCCAGCCAGGGAGAATCCCACATGGCGCGGCAGACCTCTTCTGCCTTGCCCACTGCTCCCCTCAGCAGTGTATTTGTGATCTGCCTGTTCTGCTACCCGCTCTGTCTCTGGTGAACCCTCTCGCCGCCCCACACCTCTGGCCTGTACCCCAGCTTGTATGTATAAATAAAAAATAAATCTTTAAAAAAAAAATTCAAGTCCTAGCTTGCAAGACTCGTAAATGAGATCTCATTTGGAATTAAGGTCATTGCTAATGTAATTGGTTAAGATGAGGTCATTGTCTCAGCAAGGGAAGAATTCAATGTTGAGACCAGAGTTAGGCAGAAAAGCAAGAGATTTATTGACACATAAGAATTAGGACAGGAGAGCTTTCTGAGCAGAGAGGGGTCCCAAGTGGGTAGCCACTGAGGAAGCAAGAAGCAGGTGTTTTTATGAGTATAGGGCAAGGAATGGGGTTTTGGCCATTGGGTGTCTTGGCATTGTCCCTTGCTGATTGGCTGAGACCCATTGGGTTTCCTAGATTACTGAGTCCCACTGAGTATCCCAGGTTTCCTGGCCTGCTTTCTCGAAATCAGATTTGGTCCATAGCTGTAGCACTGTTATTGTGTCAGTGTTCTGAACATTCAGTTTTTACTGGGTTAGGGGCACCTTGATTCCAATCAGTTGTTCCTTATTCAGAGTGATAAATGGGCTTGGGGCACTTGGGTTTGGTGGGTAGGTGGGTACTCTGGTTCCAACCGATTGTTCCTTATTTAGTTGGATAAATGGGCGTAGGCCACCTGGGCTTGGGGTTTCCCCTGATTCTAGCTAACTTCCTGTACCCACTTCTTAACTTCCTCATTCACTAGAGTAGAGTGGGCCTTCAACATAAATGGTTTCCTTTTAAGAAGTTGGCTCTTTGTATTAAAACACAGCTATTTGTAAACTACATTTGACTGAATAGCAGTCAGGGAAATTAAGGTGTTCAGACTGGGAAAGACTATTAGGATTGAGCAATATGAGGGCCTCAAGTTTTCCTTCTCCCCTAAAACACCCATCCCAGAAAATGTCAATCAATTCTGAGAACTTTGCCTTGCTCGTAGGTGAGCTCAGAACTCAATTGATTGGCATGGCCAGTAACTGAAGTTGGCATTTAAGATGAATCCTCTTTGCCAAAATACTAGTAAGTGATGATTCTTCACAGAGCATTACATCTGTAGGATTTACTCAAAGACCATCCCAGGTCTTTATAATTTGACAGGCTTAAGATGCACTAATTCTCTTTGCTGAATAAATGACTGGAAATTAGATACATAAGACCTATATGAAATAGAAATTTCAGAAGATGGTGCAGCCTCGGAGTATAACACCAAGCAGAGTCTGATTTTAACTTATGCAGGAATTCATAGGTTTAAATCTTGGATCAACCACATTCAGCTGTCAGTGTCTTAACTCATCTAAACCTCAGCATCTTTATAAAATGGGGTTGATAGTAATAACACCTACCTTTTTAGGCTGTTGTGAAGATCACTTGATATAATATGTGAAGGATGGTTAACCTTTATGCTTCATACAATGCCTGAAACATAAATAACATTCATATTAGTGCACAGTTTAGTTGTTGTTGTATTATTGTTGTTGTTATTATGAAGCACTGATGCTACCTCATGGGAAGTTTTCTGCCATCGAGGAGAGATGGCCCAAGTGAAACTAGACTAAATCTCAGTCATTCTCAACTTTCCTTCATCATGTTGTCTAAAAAAAGATTATAACATTATAATCTTTAAAACCCTAATTATAACATTAAAACCCACTTCAACGTTGTACAATAATGTACACACAATTTAAATAGTCATTCAAATGTATACTTTAAGTGGGTGAATTTGTTGGCATGTGATTACTTCTTAGCCTTTAGCTAAGATCAAGTCTTTGGTATGTGAATTATATTAAAATAAAGTTATTTCCCCCAACAAAAAACACCCCTTGGTTAAACCCTATTTCCTGCTTTTTGCTAAAAAAAAAAAAGTCAAAAACAAAACAAAAAAGCAGTTGCACTGATAGGTTGCCCCAGTACACATTTAGAGATCTATTCTCTTGCAAACCATCCCCAAAGTGTTTATATGTTTATATATTTTAAATTTATGTCAGAATGATTAGAAAGTTGAGTAGGAAGTATGACCTAGATTAACCTCAACATGAAGGAATACCCATCATTCATTCATTGTCTAACTAGCTGACCTCAGAAACTATGTAACATAGTTTTTTGTAGACAACTGAGATGACTAAATAAAAAGAAATAGTGATTGACTTCTTGGGTGGTCAACTAGAATGGACTGAGGTCATGAAAAGTTGACCTCACAAAACCGAAATAGCATCAACAGGCTCTTGTGAAGAAAGAGAATCTTAGATAATGGGACGAGAACGTATCTTGGAACATTAAGGTAAGATCATTCAGAAGAGGAACATATGAACATTTGATAGAAGCTAATTAACTTCCTGACCATCTTTCCAAGGGAAGGCTATTGCTCAGCCTCATGAAAAGGATCTTTCTCACAGGTACACATAGTTAGTTATGTGGCCACTTATCTTTCTCTAAGAAACTAGATGACCGGTGGAAAGAATGGCATCCATCTGGGGAAAGAGTGTGACTTGAACATCTTTGGAAAAAAGCTGTATTTATTTTTTCCTTACCTTAATCTTCCCTTTATCATATGATGCTAGTTCTTTCTGCTACCGAATGATATGGCTAATTGCTGAGAAAAGAACTGCCAGTCATATAACCTGGAAGGATTCTGCTCCTGGTAAACTGCCAAAAGCATTGGTAAGAGGAGGAAGACAAAAGAAAGGAAATTGACATTTTTGATTTGTGCTGTATGCCAGACCCTGGAAGAGATGTCTTCCACACACACACTTAAGAGAAGTATGGAGTAAAAGGACAGCAAGCAATGGGATGGACCCTGGGCAAGTTAGTCCATTTCTTAGAGCTTTTGTTTCCTCATCTGTAAAATTAAAATGACAATACTTAATCAAAGGTATTTTTTATGGTCCAGAAAAGAGTATATGTCAGATGCTTAAACTTCTATGTTACATAGTAGGCAGACAATAACCAGTCTCAGTTTAATTATGTATTTTTGAGAAGGGCAGTTTTGTTTTAATCAATTTAAAATACAACAGAACATCATATCATTATTTCTTTTAAAATTAGCTTCCTCCAGGAGAGAGGCTGGTTTGGAACTGTTTAATACTTTTAATATGTAATTTGCCTTCATTGTGGAAAACTTAAAATGCCTGGCCCAGATGGTAAGCTATATTTGCAGTATAATCCTCCAGGACTCTGAACTTGTGTTGGGCATGAAGTATCACTCCTACTCTAAAAACAGCACCCACTTCAGTATTAACTAACTTAGGTATGTGTTTATTCATTCATCCATCACTTATCAAAACAAATATTTATGGCTAGCTGAATAACACCATGTGTGAGGAGATATCAGCAAATGTGTCCCAGGGAGACCATCTGGGAAGCAAGGGGAAGAGTGTACTTTCTGATTTCTGCCTGGCATTATTCAAATTCGTGTTCCCTGGGACTTCCATGTGCTTTCGCTCTTTGTCTCTGGGGGAGGAAGTGCCTCTGTAGCTTCTGCCTCAGCAGCTGCTGCCTCAGCATTTGCAGGGAAGGGCTAAGAAGGAGCTAGAGGAGCTAGAGGGCATCCCAGCCCACTAGGCTCCCTGACTGATGGCACTGCAAGATGCCCACATTCAGAGGGCATCAGGGTAATGCTGAGTCCATCCAGTCACCCTCATGTTCACTTTGATGGTAGGTATTTTTCTTTTTCCTTTTCTTTGTTTTGCAATCTTCTATGTAATAGGCTGGCTTCTTGTTATAATTTAGTGCTCTTAATGACTCTCTTGTGCATTTAATATGTGATTTTCTGCCTCTGTGACTGCTGGTCTCCAACTCACTGCTCCACAGCCTCCAGCTGGTGGCACAATCTTGGACCAGACCCTTCAACTTTCCACCCAGGGAAAACCAAACTGTATTTCATTGTTTCATTCCTGGTATGTCTATTTTCTTTACATGGAGGAATTATGATTTTTTTTAGGGTCCTTTCACAAGATGATCAAGATGACATCCACCTAAAATTAGAGGATATAATTCAACTGGTAAGTTCAGCTACAGTGTTGTCCAGCACAGTTATGTGCAAATTGTTGTATTTCTCAAAGGCAGACACTATGCCTATAACTGAGTGTTTGACCTTAAGTTCTATCAACAAAGCTCTATGAGATGAGCCAAACTTGGATTGGAGTGTAGCAACTGGGGCATGATATTAAAGTTGGCGGATATTGCTGAGCTTTCTGCATGTTCTTTCAGAGCTAGACTCTGTGACAGACTGTACTCGAGCAACTGCCGTAAGTTGATGGGACCTCGCTCTCTACCCTCATTCCTTACAGATGGACTGTCCGAAGGCCAAGTGCTTTGAGTCCTTGTCTGCCATGGAGCTGGCTGAGCAGATCACGCTGCTGGACCACCTCGTTTTCAGAAGCATTCCTTACGAGTGAGTGCTTCTCCCGGCTGCAGGCCCCTCTCGGCAGGACCAGACGGCTTAGGCTTGTCTTTATTTCTTTTTTTATTTATATTTATATTTATTTATTTATTTACTTATTTATTTATTTATTTTTTATTATTGTTATTTATGTCTTTTACATTTTGTATTCCCCTTGGGCAGCCCACCACCAATTCACCCGTGATCCATCTCCATGGTCCCCTGTATTCTCCTCTCTTCCATTTTGTGCCCTTATCCTCCCCTCCCCCCATGCCCCCCACCGCTGAGTGTCTCTCTCCCATCCAGCCTCCCTATAGTCCTGTTATAAGTGAAACCATTCGATATTTTTCTTTTTCTTTCTGGCTTATTTCACTGAGTATGATTCCCTCTAATTCCATCCATGTCGCTGCAAATTGCATGTGTTTATCTTCTTTCCATGCTGAATAGTACTCCATTGTGTATATGTACCACATCTTCCGGATCCAATCATCTATTTTTGGACATCTGGGTTGCTTCCATACCTTTGCTATTGTGAATAGTGCCGCAATGAACATATGGGTGCATGTATCCTTTCGGATTAGTGTTTTTGTGTCCTTTGGGTAAATTCCCAAAAGTGGAATTGGTGGGTCGTATGGGAGCTCCATGTTTAGCAGTTTGAGGAATCGCCATACAGCTTTCCATAGTGGTTGGACCAGTTCACATTCCCACCAGCAGTGTAGAAGAGTTCCTTTCTCTCCACATCCTTTCCAGCATTTGTTGTTGCCTGTATTTTTAATGTGTGCCATCCTCTCAGGTGTGAGGTGGTATCTCATAGTGGTTTTG
>PVIJ01005814.1:54184-99436 GCA_004024925.1 Scalopus aquaticus | reverse complement strand
TCAACATCACTTATAATCAAGGAAATGCAAATCAAAACCACTATGAGATACCACCTCACACCTGAGAGGATGGCACACATTAAAAATACAGGCAACAATAAATGCTGGAAAGGATGTGGAGAAAAAGGAACTCTTCTACACTGCTGGTGGGAATGTGAACTGGTCCAACCACTATGGAAAGCTGTATGGCGATTCCTCAAACTCCTAAACATGGAGCTCCCATGCGACCCAGCAATACCACTTTTGGGAATTTACCCAAAGGACACAAAAACACTAATCCGAAAGGATACATGCACCCGTATGTTCATTGAGGCACTGTTCACAATACCAAAGGTATGGAAGCAACCCAGATATCCAAAAATAGATGACTGGATCAAGAAGGTGTGGTACATATACACAGTGGAATACTATTCAGCATTCAAAGAAGATAAACACATGCAATTTTCAGCGACATGGATGGAATTAGAGGGAATCATACTCAGTGAAATAAGCCAGAAAGAAAAAGAAAAATATCGAATGGTTTCACTTATAACAGGACTATAGGGACCAAATAGGAGAGAGACACTCGGGGGGGGGGGGGCAGGGGAGGATAAGGGCACAAAATGGAATAGAAAAGAACACAAAGGACCATGGAGATGGATCACAGGTGAATTGGTGGTGGGCTACCCAAGGGGAATACAAAATGTAAAAGACATAAATAACAATAAAAATATATATTAAAATTAAAAAAAAGAATGATTTTTTTATTATTGCAGACATTAAGATTGCACACCATGTTAAGGCAAGAGAATCAATAGGAAAGTTATTAGAATTAATAAGCGCATTCAAAAAAGTGTCTGGATGCAGGGAAATGATCAAAAAATCAATAGTTTATGTAATAAGCAACTAGAAATGTAATGAAAATGCAATATCAAGACCTTTTAAAAAAGTACCCTAGAAGTAACTTATAATAAGAAATGTTTGGATTTTATACATATATCATTAAATTTTAAAAAGTCTTGGAAAGACCTGGGTCACATGTTCTTGGTTGGGCAGACTTAATCTTGTAAAGATATAAATTCTTCCTGAATGAGGGGCAATTCTCTCATGAGAATTAATTTGACAGCATATTTCTGAAGTTCATCTGGAAAAATAAATAGGTAAAACATAACCAAGAAAACTTTTGAACAAAAATGAGAGTGGGGTTGCTCTGCTAGATTAAAGTTATTCATAAATCTCAAATAATTGAAATAATGGGACATCAATAAAAGATTTATAAAGAGAGCAATAAATCTGAAGAAATAATATTAGAATAAATCTCTGCAATGTATAACTTTACCATACGACCCAGTAGTATTAGTAATCAGTTGGGAAAGGATGGATTTTTCCATAATGGGTGTAGAGTAGGAATTGATAAGCTATATAAAAAAATCATATTGAACTATCACAATATGCATCAAAAACTTTAATAGATTAGAAAATTAAACATAATAGTCAAATTACATAAAAGCTAGAGAGACACTCAGCGAGGGAGGGGGAGGATAAGGGCTCAAAATGGGGAAGAAAAGAGCACAAGAGACGATGGTGATGGGGCACGGGTGAATCAGTGGTGGGTTACCCAAGGGGAATACACAATGTAAAAAATATAAATAACAATAAAAAAAGCTAGAAAAATGTGTCCGATCTAGTGAAAAAAAACTATTAATTTTAAAAGTACTTTTTTAAATGACAAAGAAAATATATACACAACATAAAATGTAAATCAACAAATTAAGAAAAATATTTGTAACAAATATGATGGACTAAAATTAATATTCGTAATATAGAGAGTATTAAAAATAGTAAGATAAGCCTAAGACATGATATAGAAATGTCCAGTGGACAATCTAAAAAGGGGAAATGTGAACTTGAGACATATCAGAAACCTTTCAATAACACATAATAATTTAAACATAGAATTAATTTTTTAAAATATTTATTAGTCAAGTTATACAACTTCATCGTAAATTAAATAGGAGATACAGATAACAAAAAGAAAACATGTAGTAGCATCACCCAGAGAGGATGCTGTTTTCATTTTACCACTTTTTATTCAGGTATCTACCTGCAAAAACATGGGATTGTATGCTAGAGTAATTGGAAATTCGCTAGATGCATCTTCTACTCACAATATATAAAGAAAACTTTTCATATTTATTTACAACTTTATCACTATTCTTAACTGCTTTATAGTATTCCATTTTAGGCACACCTTTATTTAAGTCGTCATATTATTATACATTCTCATTATTTCCTGTTTTTATTTTGTATAAATGGCATAAAAATAAACATTCCTTTCTACCCATCTTTACCTATATTTTGAGCCATTACCTTGGAATAAATGATTACAAGTGTAATTTTCGAGCTGAATCATATATGTCCAACAGGCAAATCCACAGCACTGGAAAAGTTGCTAAGAGGATGGGATTTTAATTTGGAGTGATGACAATGTGCTAAAGTTGATTATGATGATGGTTGTAAGATTCCCTGGATATACTAAAAGATACTGAATTGTACACTTTAAATGAATGAGTTGTATGGTGTGTGAATTACACCTTGATAAGGTTTGTGCAAGGAAAAAAAACAGCCCACATCCTCACAGGTGACTCTTTCTGCCACAGTCAGCCTCTGAAATATATAATCCTTGGCTCTGTTCCTATTGCTGCTCTTGCGCCTTCCTGTATTGTCAAAAAGCTAAATAACTGATAGAAAATATACTGGTCATAAAGATAAGAGAAAAGCAAAATTGACAGCTGGAGGAAATGCTAAATTTATGTAAGACACAAGAGTCCTTGACACAAATATTCTAAAACTTAAATCGGCTAGCTGTGGGAAAATGAAGTTTAAAATATGATGATGCACAATCCTCCAAAGTGCCACAGGCTCATGGGGAGACCCCAAAGGTGCCACTCTTATCCCTCAAAGTTACAGAGAACAGAGCAGGGACTCTGACCCGAACTCTGAACTGCGCTCTGGGCTTTATTTTCAAAACTTTGGCCTCAGCAATTTCTCACTTCTTCCTCTGAGACCTCTCCAGTATCTTTTTCTACCTGGTGCCTTGCCTTGGTCACACAAAGCATCCTTTGCCCCACTGACCCTTCTTAGCATTAAGATCCCTGTGTTTATTCTTCACAGTTCTCCTTCTTGTCCCTAAAAACAGAAGAAATCTAGTTTCTCTTGTTCTCAGTCTCAGGACCTGATTATTACTTTTTCAGTTGAAGTCACTGTTTGCCACAGATTCCCCAGCCCCCCCCCCCACTCAAGGACTGCCTCCCATTCTCTCCCCCATTTAAGCATAAGGCCAGCAAGGCTCCAGCCTTCTTTCCTCTAGGGTCCTCTGCCCCCCCAACAGAGCATAAGCACCAGAACAGGGCCTGTCCAGATAGGAAAAACAGAATACCCTCAGTAATCATCCAAGTTTAGTAAGAATTCAATTTTGTTTAGCCCTTACCTTAAATACATGTCATCGTTTTCAAATGAAGCATCTATGATATCATATTAGAATCTCAATCAGATCAAAACAATTCACTGACCGTAGAAAGCATGATTCATGCTAACTATTCTAATGCCTTCCCGTAAGAAAAGCAGGGATTTGGGAGGCTCTTTCTCAGTTAGACACTGATAAGGAACATCATTTCCCAAAGCAAGCAGAGCACAGCTGGGGCTGAGTCTAGGGACATATTCCGGGTCTGTGGTTTCTTACTTAAGGAGGTTTCAGCCTCCGCCCAGACAGAGCAGGCAAGTACTCTGCATAGCGACAGCCGAGCAGCACCAGGAATCTCTCATCCTAGACACGACCACTACGTACACAGTAGCTGGGGCCTGCGAGTCTGTAATTCAAGGTTTATTCCTTAAGCTTATGGCTTTATATTCCTTTAAAAAGCAAGTCTCTTATGAGGTACTTACAGTTTAGTGATAGTGGCAGAATTTGCTAGCTGCCTACCTAATATCTATCACCCCTTTTTTTCTTCTGGTTCTAGAAGTCAAATTTGGGGATCAAGGATAGGAATGTGTGCCCAGATTCGGTTTCATCTAGGGGTGGTCATGTGACCCAGCTCTGCTGTCTGAGATATAAATGGAAATCACTGAGAGGGGCTTCCTGGAAAGCTTGTTAAAATGGGCAGAATTCTGAAAACAGTGGCCCTTTCGCTGCTCCATCCTTTCTTCATGAAAGGCGCACACGATTTGTGGAGGTACAGCAGGCTCGTGCAAGCCCAAAGACAAGCACTGCGCGGCAAAGGGCAGAGCCGGAAGACAGAGGAGCCTGGGTTGTTGATGACGCCACAGAGCCATTGTACTGGCGCCATAGGCCGCCTAGCCCCTCCCAGATGGGGGCAGCCTGTTGGGTGAAGGCTCTAGAGATAGGCTTCTGGCTCTGGCCGATGCAGTGTTACAAAGACTCAGAAAATCATCCAGGGAGTGAGTTTTGGAACAAGAAGGCAGAGAGACATTATGAGCTCCGAGAACTGTACATGAACAAGCAGCCCCTGAAGGTAAAAATGGTTGATGTAGAAGGCGTAGGACTCTGAAGATCAGTTTATCACGAGCAACTTAAGTTTACCCTGCATTTAAACAAACAAATGGAGAAATAATTCCGTAAACTTCCATAGGTGGGAGAAAAGGAAGTATTTCTTTGCAGTATCCTTATGATTTGATTGCACAACATGCTAATGGTTAAGGATGGCTCTTCTGGGATAAAGCTGGGTGAATCACAATTCTAGTCGAGAGACTTTCATAAACGACATGGAAGGCCAAAGTGTTCCCTGAATAATGTCTCCACAGGAGCAGGAGAGGACTATGAGCTCACTGATTAGAGTGAACATTGAATTGCTGTTTTTGTTCTCCTGAAATGCCATTGTTATTGGCTGGACATCAGCAGTGCATACGTTGGTACAAACATTACCTAGCACCACTTGAATTTTTTTTACCAAGAGTTTTGTTAAGAGCTGAGATATGATATCACTCTAAAGAGAAAAATATGGTCTAGTTTTAACCTTTAATCTAAAATATTCATGCAACCTTGATTTCTTTCATAAGGATTTCATGCATAAAATCAAAGACAAGCCAAGGTTCAAAATGGGGGAGTTTCTTTTAACTTGGAATTATCTGTACCTTTTACCACCTCTTTTAGCAAAATATTGCTATAAGTTATAGGTACATTTTGTGAAATCCCACCCACAGAGCAGTAGGTGGGAATCAAGTTAAGTCACAATGTTTCTTGTTTAACATCACAAAAAAAAAAAAATTCGCCCATCAGATCGCCTGAGGTACAGCATTGCTTCTCCGGCTGGAATGTGCAGTGCCACACATCTGCCTCAGCCAGAGGCCCAGCGCCTATATTTCTACCAAGTTCCTGGGCACTGCTGCTCTCCTGGCCAGTGAACTACACTTTGAGTAGCCGGGGACGAGAGCCTCTCCTAACCTGGCTGCTCATCAGGCTTGTTTAGGGATCTTGTTTTTTACAAATGCAGTTTTGGGCCCCATCCCAGCGCCACAGTCAGAATCTCCAGGAATGAGGTACAGGAGTTTGTCTTATTAACCATCTCTCCGGGCGATTCCTAGTCACCCGTAAGCTGCACCTGGTCTGCAATGAGTAGAGCAGCATGTCTCAGCGAGTAGTTGTGCACCCTTAATCAGAATCGCCCAAGGAGCTTGATGATCGTGCAAATACTTCTCTGCAAATACCTCCCTTCTGCTGCCTAGGAAGGAGGCAATGGGTGGAGGGAGTAGAAAAATAAGGAGACAGAATAAAGAGGGAGATTGACGTCACTTCAACTCCCACCTGGCAGAAGTAGAGAGGGCCAATTCTCCTGGAAGTGACAGCATGGGACATGCCTCCTGCTGCCTGACCACCTGCACCTCCTTCCTTCTCTTCCTCTCCCTGGCAACAGCAGCAGCCAAGGCTGCCCCCCAGGGACAGCCAGGGGTCTGGTTAGAGAGGAAGGAGAGAAGTACAGAGAAAGAAAGGGGGGGCTAAAAAAATAAGGTGAAGGCATAGGAATTATAAAATAGCCTTAAGCTTCTGTTTATATTGCAAGTCAATCCAGTGCAAATAAGTGCCTATTTTGATGTCTGTACTTGCTGAATTAATAGCAATATATTATTCGGCCATAGAAGTGCATTCTAATGGTGGATAATGTGTAAATGCATAGAAAAAGATCTATGCATAGAAAAAGATTGTGAACCTTATTAATCTCCAAGTGGTGTAGTTTAAGAAACTATTTACTTTGGTATTCTAATCTATGTTGTTTGAACATTTCACACTAAGCATGGGTTGTCTTTATGATGAGAACTTTAAAAGCTATTTCATTTAGGGAAACAAAACCAAAGGGTCACAGTGCAGAAATACTATAGGGGACCGAGTGAGGAGTGGGATAGGGTTCCTTCCTTGAAGAAGCCCACAAACTCACAATGCAAGTTCAAGTCGGGGTGCATTCTGACTTGCAGAGATAAGCAGTTTTGTGACCCCACAACAGATGTCAGAGCTGTGCTCCCCTACAGGGAATGGCATTTGGTCCAAAAGCCCATGATGGATTCCAAATGTATGTTATCAAGTGCGGATCTGAAGAGCTGGTCTACCAAAGGAGGGAAATGTATCAGGTTACCTAGTATAAATAAAGTAGCTTCGGAGAGAAAGATAGGTCAGAGGAAGCTAGTAACTATAGCTAGCTGCTAACCACACGGCAGCATTCTTAGTGCTGTAACCATGAGGTTAATCAAGAGCTCAGATTAAGTAAACCTGAGACCTTATCAAAGACGGACCCACTCCCCTGCAGATCTACCGGAGCAGGTACTGCTATTACAGTAGAAGTGCCACATGAAAATTAATTAAACAGCAACACAGCGATGTGCGCTGCAGAAGACTTGGAGGGCTTTGTATATCAGACAAAAGATCAACCCACGAGGACAGGAATCTGGGTTATATGGGGTCTACTTGGGGATTTCTTGGACATTGCAGATCTGTGGCATCTCCACTGACTTTAGCTGTGGTCGTGGAAAATAATGTATTAAGTGTCTGTGGGTCCATATTGCCTCAGTTTCTTGCTTAAGGCATATGGCGAAAACAGCAGCTACAGCAGGCTAGAGGGAGGAGAGGTGAACACATCAAATCACACCTAGGATTTTGAAAACTTCAGTGAACTTCAGTCACTCACAACCTAGAGAGATTTTTCTCTTTGAATTTCCTGTATCTATCACGTTGTATTAGCCCAAACTTATGCAGGGAACACTAGATCATTAAATGATAAATATGAACCTAACTGAAAACCCACACACATAAACCACCTTCCTAGCAGTGAGGGCTGAGGCAAAAAAAGGAGAGGCAGTTCCACTTAGGGGCTGCAGGATACACTTTGGCCTCAGATGGTATCCGGCAGCTTCAGTGCCTCAAGAGGAATAGTGGCAGGCTAGTGTGCCAGCCTGGCACCAATGCAGATTCCCATGATTCATGCAGACGGGCAAGAATGAGTCCTGGAGCCTTCGGTGGCTTTTTAGGCTTTTTGAATGGTCTCTTGTAGAGAGGCAACCAGGTACAGGGCAGGTAGGGTGGGGGGGCAGGGGCCTCAAATCTTCACTTTCTCAGGGCTCTCTGCTACCCCGCTTCGCGTCCTGCTGCTTCTGTCGCGCTGCTCTCTCCGCTACTGCGCTCTTCTCCCTCGTGCTCTTTGCGTCTCTGCCTTGCGCATGCGCACGCTTCGCCACGTTATGCTACGCCTGCCCCGCCCTTCTGCAGGCGCCCGCCATCAGGCACTGAGGGGGTGGGCGGAAAACCCTGAAAACTCTTCTGCCTACCCTACAGGAGGAAAACCCGACCTCCTCGTCACACTTCCATTGGGTTAGTTTCCAGCCGCTGTGCTATCTGCTAAGGCTCAAGGAGACAAAAAAACGTTTCTGGGCGATGAGATTGGGACGAGGAAATGGGGAGGACGGGGAGGGAGATGGACGTGGAGACCAAGTGATTATAATAAACCATGACAAGTGCGCCCCGTGGCCAGTTCCGGGTCATCGCCTGTCGTCTCCTGATATTTCCATCGCTTTCACCTGGATGCGCAGTGGGGCCAGCATTGCAAGGGCCGTTACCGCGCCTGCGGCTAATGTTACTGCTGGAAAAAGGAGGACATGCTAGGTTCTCTGTCACGACTTTGAAAAGATCTGTGATAAAACATCAGTAGCTGAAATCAAAAGAAGTATCTCAAGGGGAGAAATGAGTGATCAAAAATAGAAGATGAGAAATCTGACTTGTTTACCACCAATATTAATTACACACGTATGCCTCCGTGGTTTGAAAGAGTGCTGTGTTTAGGAAGCTTCGGCTGGTACTGATTATTTTTGTGTCTCTCAGGGTCTCAGATCTAAAACACCTGAACATCTCCCCTAAGGAAGCTGCTAGTTCAGCTCTAACTCTCCAGGCAACATCAACCTAAAATATTCCTACAGACAGAAATAGACCTGGCTCAAGAGTCTGATCTTCCTTCCTCTTTTTCAGGCCCGGCAGAGGAGATTTCTGAAAAGATGCATAAGGAAATTTGCCGTGAGCCACTATCTGCTTCCGGGTCCAGAGCAAGGTACATGTAGCATACATGCTTGTGACAAATATGTCCTAAACCCAATTGTTCCTTAATCATGGCTGAAGAGGCTGGCCGTTTAGATCCTGGCTCCTCAAAGTGTGGTTCCTGGACCAGCAGCAGTAGCTACAGCTGAGGGCTTGTTGGCCAAGAATCCGGGCCTCGCCCCAGACCTACCATATCAGAATCTGCATTTTCACATGACCCCAGGGGGTCTGTGTGACTTTCCAAGTTGCAGAGGCTGCTGCTCCAGCTTCTCTTTCCTGGGGTCATTTTCTTTTCTTCTTTTGTTTCATTTTTTGTTTGTTTTTTGCTGTGTGTGTGTTTTACAAAACAATATTGTTCTACTGCTGCCAGCAGGAGAGGACTGCTGGAGTGGGGGGCTGGTCTCCAGTACAGTGGGCTTTGAGGAGAGGCTGAGATTCCGAGGCTGAAAGGAAAGGGGGTTGTCTGGAGGCCAGGCCTCAGGGCTCCTGGATTTACTTCCGGCAACAGGTAGACTTCACAAAGGAGTCACCACCGCTTATGGCCTGGTCGGGCCCGTTATGGCCACTCGTGGCCTGTTATTTCTTAATAAGATTAAGAAATTCCTGAAAACCCCATCAGAGTTGAAGTTGTTTCTTTATCATGCGGCCAAGGACACCAGGGGCCTCTGGTTCTTTGTAAAAGCAGCGAGTTCTGCGTTCACGAAGGCTAGGAACTCGTTCTTGGAGAGTTTGCAGTTGTTCCCCTCCTTTCCAGCATACTTCTGGAAAACTGCAGTCAGAGACTCCAGGTACCCCGCAGCCTCAGTTGGGCAGGACATTTTTGCGAGGCGGGGAGCGCGGAGGCGGGGAGCGCGGAGCGGTGTGGGGAACCAAGGAGGTCATTTTCATCAGGTTCTATTCTTAATAGGAAACAGGTCGAGAAGTAAAAAGCTCCCCAGGGCTACAAATCCTAACCTGGAAAATGTGGAGCTTTTAGAGAACATTAAAAACTAGTCAGCAAATGACAGTTTATAAAAGCTAATATAAAGGCTGGACTGAGGTGAAAGGCAGGTGCTCCGAGGCCAGCCGCGGTGATCTTGAAGATGGTGTTTCAGCACGACCAGCCACTCCGCATTCTGCCCTGCCTCCTTGTGCTTGCCTTCTTTCGCTAAAATGCCACATGGCTCTTTTGGCAGAGTTAGCTCCCAGATTTGCAGTGGGAATTAGACAAGAACATCTCCTTCCTTTCCTTGGAGAGATGTTGGATGGGGGATGGAGCGGGCAACGGCCTAGTTCTGAGGACAAGAGTAAGCAAAACTGAAATGGAAAGGGGTGCCAAGATAGAATGCCAGAGGAAGGAAGCACACGGACACAGAACTGCGAGGGGGAAGCAGAGCCATGCACTGCCAGGTCCCTGAGACCGGAGAAGCCAGGAGCTGTGGGCACTTGGTGTGGAGTTAAGGGCAAGAACAGGGACTGTCTCAGGGTGGGGTAGGTGGCTGCTCTAGGTTAAAGTCACCATTTTGACTTTCATCAGTGGCTGGTGGGTGGGCCCGACATAAGGACGATGGGAAAATCAAATAGGTTCACCATGGGAGTGGAATGATGAAAAGAAGTATGGATATCAGTGAGTCTGACATGCTCGGAGAGGCTGGTGATTTCAAAGGCTAGAAGGATGTGATTCTGAAAAGCCTAATCCAAGGTGGGATGTTGCACAAAGAACGAGACCTCATCAAAACAGTGAAATAGATATTTTGCTGCCAGTATCCTCTCTCTGCGCCAACCTTTCTTTCCTTCTTCCTGCTCCCTTCTCCAAACCACATTTAAACCCCTGGTTTAATATCTGTCCAACCAATTTCTTTAATCCTATAGGTGTCAACCAATTGATTTGTCACCTTTTTTTTTTTTTGATCTGTCACCCTTTTCAAAGAGGTTGAATTTGATTGTGTATTCCTTGAAAACCAACCCATCTTCCAGGCCCAGAATCATGAGGCCCCCTGGAGTCCCTCAGATCCATGTTAACACATGCCTGCTCCACCCATCCGAGGCCAGACATGTGTACATGACATTCTGAAAGGGTAAGAAAGAGGAGTTCTGTAACTGGATAGAAGAGCTAAAAGACATAGATGACCTCAAAATTTAATAGATGAGGCCAAGGGAGGTGGTGGATTTTTACTAAATGGAAGGTAGTTATTTTAACAACATTCTCTAACATACTGTAATTTATTTTAGGACTGATCTCAGACTTCCCTTTCATATTTTGTCATCTTGTGAGGATATTTGTAATTTTTTCCAGATAGTTATCATGCTTCCTTTTGTTCTTGAATTTTATGTCACTCAAATGCCCACCTTTTACCCCCCATTGGTTCAAATGCCTTGAGTTCCAAGACAATAGCATTAGCAAGAAATAAACATTCCAACATTCAAAAGCAGAAGGTGAATTGTTTTTTAACAGTGGTGATTAGAATTCAGTTTTCCTCATGGATCATGTGGCTTAAGCAATCGCACTGAACTGTTAATTTGAAGGGGGGAGGAGAAAGGAATACTACTCTCTCGTTGCTTTTCTAATATTTGTTGTCTTCATAAAGTTTTGTTTGGCACACACAAATCGTGCTGGTGGCCGCCGTGGAGAACTGAGCTCTGCAGCATATACTGGCCAAATGGTACAGCTCCCATTTCATGTTACTTGTCAAATTAGACATGCTAGTAATATCCATAATTACATGTTGCAAGCAGCCAAGCCGCAGTGAAGTGTACTTAGATGTTAATCAGGCCTCAGGGAAATCCCTCTGAACAATGCATTCAAGCCTCCTCTAACCTCTGGCTTGGAGGCCAGGCATAGGTTCTTTTATAATGCCAACATGCTACCCATAATTTCTAATTGTCCCTGATAATTTAGAGTGCTCTTGAAAGGAAAAATAGCAGAAAGCTAATCTCCAGGGGGCCTAGAGAACCATTTTCCAGCTTTACCAAGTTTATTTTGTGTTAATACTATCTTTGCTGACCACACTGAACATGAGGGGGCGAGGAACAAGCCTTAAGACCTAGACTATGCTCAAAGATTCCTGTACTCAGCCTCCCAGCCAGCAGTTCTGAGATTCTGCTCCAGCCACACCCTTTCCCCAGCCCAACTCCTTCCTTTTGTGTGGCCACGCAGTCTTCTCCTTGTGCGTTTGATCAGGAGACCATCTGTCGCGTGCCTGGTTCTGTGCTACAAAGACAAATGGGACTGTCTTTAAGGCAGTCACGGTAAAATGAAGGACACTAATAGGTGAAGAAATGATTTTGAAACTTGGGGTGATGACTGCACGGTGCAGATATAGCCAGTATATTGCGGAAGTACCACGGAGCGGAACCCAACCAGTCTGAGAGGTCGGGGGGCAGGCGTGGGTGTGTGTGTGCACGCCCACAAGACCGGGCACATGCATGTGTGTTTTGGGGAGCAGGGGATACGACAGGTATCTGCTAGTACCCCACTCATATCTCTTGGGACCCCTTCACCATTTTCCATCAGCAGTTTCGGGCTGCTTTCACTCCCTGGCAGCATAGCGCTGTGTCGTCCTCAGAGGACAGTTCTTGGGGTACAGGGGCCAGCTTTTTCTGTGTACATGCAGAGAACTGAAGCGTCTGGGAATTTACTTCTCAGAAGTGGTCTTATGACTGGCAGGTGTGGGGATACAAGTGCCTCCGGCCCTTTGTCCCGATCAGGTTAACTCTGCTGTGTACCCTCTGCTGTCTCCAGAAGTCCCCCATTGGGTGGGACCAAAGTTATTCTTCATGATGACATAATAGCTTGGCGTGTCCATCTTCCCTTCCCAGTGCCTCCTCCCCTCTCCCCTGTTGGTTTATGGAACACCTAATAAATGTACATGAATCCTTATCTCAGGGCCAGCTACTGGGCTACCCAAATTGAGGTAGGGAGTGGAAAGGAGAGAAGTCTTCCTAGGGAGTCCATCTAAGCTAAGTCCTGAAGGAATGGAATGATTTAGCAAAATGAAGAAGGTAAGCGTTTCGACCTAGGAGGGAGTAAAAAAAAGGGAAGCGCTGTGGGAACCCATTTTCGACAGCGTGAATGGAAGCAGGCAGGCAAAAACTCCCTGGGGCTATGACCACATCCTAGAGCATAAAATTTGTGGGAGGGATTGGCCAGTGGTGGGTGGGCAGGCACCACATCTCCAAGTGCTGGATACACTTGGTGTGCGAGAGCCAGCTAGCAGCCATTTTTGAAAAATTCAGAAATTTTGTAAGATGGTTGTTAAATTGTGTTACCTTGAAATTAGCCACATGGGGAGTATTCACACCATGGGAATGTGCAAACACTGCAAACCAGGGCTTTTGTGTTGGATGGGTTTCCTACACACTTTTCCATGCAAAGGAGCTTACTTTTTATCCCCTAGGCAGCAATGGGGAGGTTACTAACTTTTTAGCAATGGAATAATATAGCCAAATTTGTATTTTATATCCAGAAATGTGATGGCTCTGTGTTCAGGGAAAGAAAAGGGTCTGAACCAAGGCGGAGGTAGCAGATACACAAGATGTGGGGGTGGAAAGACTGAGGAGTTTGATTGGATGTGAGGACTGTTTGATACTCTGGGCAGATGACCCAGCCAGCCACCAAAAAAAAATTTGGAGAATTCCGAAAAAAAAAGTTAATTTGGGCAACAAGTGCATTTCCAGAAATATTAAATTTGAAAATTCTGAGGGACTGAGCAGTAAGTAAGCTTGAGGCCCAGACAAATCTGGGAGTCCCCAGCAGTCCAGTCACTTAAGTGAGTCCTAGCTGGGCACTGCTGGCCAAATCCACTCTCGCCTTCTTGGTGTGGCAGTCTCTGTTGCTGACCACCCATTCTGTCAGTTTCCGCCTACACTCGTAACTATGCATGCCACAAGCCCTCTGCAGGCAGGGCTGCTAGGCCCCAGTTCCCTGGGTGATTAATTCCACCTCTTCCGATTTTATAGTTCTCTCTCTCAGGCATTTAAGCCAGAGGTCCCAAGATGTCACCTAGAATGCTCTTCATGTGGCTCCACCTTAGTTAAGGCCCTCCTTCCCCAAACGTGACCATGAGTCACAAAGTCAGACTTTTATACTTCAACTCTTCCTTCCCATTGGTGACTTCCTGCTTTCCAGAACTGTTAGTTCAACAGATAAAAGGTAACCTCTGCTTCCCTCTCTTGAATGAGGTAGATAATAACCCCAATATCTGGAAAATTAACCTCAGGCTCCCAAGTACCCATACCACATTCTTTCTAGAACCTAGGGAATCTAAGGAAAATTGTGACCATGACCTCTCAGTTTCCCAAGAAAGCTTTGACTTTTGCCTCATTCCTTCATTTCACAACATAGATTATTAAACTTTGTTTGTAAATATCAGTCATTCCATAGATAATTTCCAAGTAATCTTTAAATGAAGTGACATAAAAATAGACATACTTAATTCCAATCAGCTCCGTCACCTTCCGGTTCCCACTTCAAAAGAGTTGGAAATGACAAAGCAAATGAATTTTTAAGGCAATCTTTAATGCTTGACTACTGTAAATGTAATCATCAGAGGAATTCTGAAATGTGCCATAAGTTCATGCCATTATACCTAAGTATGACAAAGATCAATTTTCCTAAACTAATAGAATAGAGCTATATTATCACTTGTTAGACAGAATAAGAAATATATGTTTACAAATGTAAGGAGGTGACCAAACAGATATGGCTTCATTGTAAAGACTGAAGGTTATCTCTAATGCTCCTTTTCAATGTAGCACTGACATTTAGTCCCTAAGAAAAGCATAGAGGGAAAAACACTTCAAGAAATGCTCTGTAATCTAGAAGGCTTTCATTTTAAAATCCCTTCACTAAGCACATTTATACAGAGAATTTTTCCATTTGAATTTCCATGTTGTTTTTAAATATCTTGGGGAAATGTTTAAAAGAAAAAAATTCAAAATCTAGGGAGCTTTCAAAATGTGGACCCTATTTACTTTCATCTCTATTTAGCTCAAAAATAACTGGATTATTTTTTGCCAACATTTCTCAAAGCTCTCACGTGGAACCAGGATAAATCATGGCATGTTTAGTCTCAAAAGGTTCTATTGGCATTTAGAGTGGAGAGGAGATTTATTTATGAACCATTAGCATCGTAAATGGAGATTGCTCTTGGGACATAATCATCTTCTTTGTAGAAATAAGATATGACTACGTGGTAATAAAAACACAGGAATCACTTAGAAATGAAAATGTCCACATAATTGGAGCTTTTATGTGTAAATATACAATATATTAATATCAAGAATTTTAATATAAGAAGGAAACTTGCATTGAAATGATTCTCAAAAATGTAATAGGTGCATATTTGAACTTGAATTAAGGGGAATTGTTGATGAACTACAAGCTGATTTTGGCTTTAGCTCAATAATCTTTATATTGAATAAAGAATAAATTGTTATTTCATAGTCACATTTTTATATACCAGCCTAATGAAGACATAAGCTTTCTCTTATTCAAAACTAAAATGAAAAGTCACAAACCAATGCAATACCTAAGATGAAGCATTTCACTTTGGGAAAATTGCACTTTATTTCTTCATATGTAGAGGATGTGTGGGGAAAAAAGAGGTAGCTATGGCACAGTGAAAAGACCATTGGCTTCAGAGCAAACACAGCTGGGCTTAAGGGCTGACATATTCACTTTTGAACAAATGAGCAAATTAACATTAGTGTTTACTTTTGAGCGAGTTTCTTCAATTCTCTTTTAAAAACTTTTCTTATACATAAAACCATGAAGATAATGCTATGAAGATTAACATTTATATTTAAGTCCTGGCATGATACCTAATACTGACTAAATGCCCAATGAATAGTAGCTACCCTGTTTTTTTTTTTTTTAAAGACTCCTCATTCTACTCAAATCAATCAAAATGGCTCCAAAGATCATTCATGTTCTAGTGCCCCTTACCTCTGATGGCTTCATCTTGTAAAGCGCCCCTCTTATACTGTCCCTTGGTGGTCTCCAACATGAAGAATGTAGATACCAGGGGACATAGAGCAGGCCCTTTTTTTTTAGCAGAAAGTTTTTGTTACCCACAGATACTCCTTCAGGCCTTGCCACTTCAGCGGGCACCGCCAAGCCTACCTGGCGACATCTACTTCTCTTTGGTGCTTCCTCCAGTTGCACTTCGGTCACAGCCTGTTTATTCAGACAGCTGAAAATGTGGGTTGTGTGATGCCTCCTGGAGTAGTCTTCAGTCAATAGCAGAGAATAGTCAAATACCCTAGGTTCATTAGCCCTCAGAAGGGATAAATCTAAGATATTGTTTGATAACTGGGAAGGGTCTGAGATCTTACTGTGCCCGCATGCCAGCAAGTCAGCCTGCCAATGTTATGGATGCTGGAAAAAGACATGAGTCTCCTGGGTCAAAGACAAAGGACTTCATTACTCACAGCACAGCAGGGAGCAGGAACTTCATGTTTCCATTGGTTTCCCCTGACAGCCAGGTCCCATGGTGGTGATGTGGCGTGGTCCAGGTGAACGCTGTGCGCATTGTGTCTGTGTCACAGCTAAAGAACCCAAGTTTAGAAACCCCCAATCTTATAAGGAGCTACTTGACATACCTGCCCACCTTTTGTCCCAGAAAAAGACATCTTTATTATCGTGCTCAGCAAACAAATCTGTCCTCTGTTCATAGGAGATGTTACCTCTGTAATCAAAAGCTGTCTGCCATGTGAACACTCTTGAAAACATAGAACAGGACAAAAGCTGCATGAGATGTATAGAAACGCCATGGATAATTGTCTGCCAACAATGTGCCCTATATCGTCATCACATTTCCCCAGTAGGACTCAAATCCACCATAGTAACTCACTCGATAAAGTTCCCTTGATTGGCTTCCTTCCCTTCTCTGTCTCATTTCTCATCTCCCAAATAAATGCTTTGCAGATACTGCAAAATTGGAATAATACTGGGAAGGAAGAAAAGAGAAAATGCATGTAGAGCATTCACCAGCAAGTCCACTACAACTTACTTACACCTTTCTTGCAGAAGCTAAAAGAATTTTCTTCAGGTGCTATAATTGAACTAACCTAAGAAAATAAACAACTGTCTATCTTGCGTTATTTCAAAATACCATTTTAATTGAAATGTATCTTGAAGTGATTCTAAGCAACTGACCAAATAACTTCATGGCATATTTAGATAGCTAAGAAATTCACTGATTACAATTGCTACACAGTAAGATGATCCTGTCAAGGAAGAAAGTGGGCTTTATGACATATTCTGATTATATATATGCAGAATAGAATTTTGTGACCCTATTATCACTGGTGAGAAATCAAACTTTATTTCTTCATTCCAAACAGTAGATGTTCCTTAATTTTAAACCACAATGGTGAGCAGTCACTTTAATTGCACATCTATAAAACCCAGAAACACCATGTTTTTAGTGGTTAGCTATAATTCTAGCCACAAACAAAAACCAGGATGTTTTTCGTTTGTTTCCCCATATGGCATCTAACATTCTTGACTTCCAATTTTCATCCCTTTTACATCCTTCAGTTTTAGTCATGATGTTCTAAATGGCAAGGACTGTTCCAGGGAAGGCTTCATTTTTATGCCCATAAAACTGCTCAAGAACAATGCTCTTCTAGTCCATTCTTTCTCAAAGTGTGCTCTCTGGAACAGCAGCATCAACATTACCTGGAGTGGAGCTTCTCAGGCCCTACCCGTAAACCTGATGAACCAGAAACTCAGCCTCTCTTTAACAAGTTTTCCACATGATTCTGACATGCACTGAACTGTGAGAACCACTCCAGTTAGAGTCTACAGTCTCTAAAGTAAGTCCAAAGTCTCACTTCAAGTGATGGCTTCGATGTCAAGGAAGCCAGCTGCTACCAGCAGTCTGATCATTTCAGTTGAAGTAGCTTCAAGACCAGACTTCGATTGTCCTGAGGGCAGATTGCTTTACTCTGTCCTACTTAATACTGACGTCTGTGAATTAGAACATGGACTGTTGAACCATCTAGCTTCTATAGCCTCCCTTTTTTGTTTTGTACTTTTAATACCTTATTTCTTTAGAGCAGTTTTAGGTTCACAGCAAAATTAGGAGGAAGGTACAGAGATTTCCAGTATAACCTCTGCTGTCCACACATGCATAGCCTACCCCCACTATAAACACCCTCCACCAGGGTGGCACATTTCTTTTTTTTTTTTAAAGATTTTATTTATTTATGCATACAAGCTGGGGTACAGGCCAGAGGTGTGGGGCAGCGAGAGGGTTCACCAGAGACAGATTGGGGAGCAGAACAGGCAGATGGACAGAAATACACTGCTGAGGGGAGCAGCGGGCGAGGCAGGAGAGGTCTGCCACGCCTCTCCTGCCTCGCCATGTGGGAATCTCCCTGGCTGGACGTCGAACTCGTGTCGCCACTGCCAACAGCTCCACAGCGCAGCTCTTAACCGCTGCGCCACCAGGGAGGTCCAAGGGTGGCACATTTCTTATAACCAATGTACCTAATTGACACTCCTTCTCACTCAAAGTCCGTAGTTTACCTTAAAATTCATTCTTGGTTCTGTACATTCTGTGGGCTTGGACAAATGTGAAATGCCATGCAACCATCATTATCATACAGAGTATCTTTACTGCCCTAAAAATCCTCTGCACTCCGCCTCTTCATTCCTTGCCATGCCCCAAGTCCTTGTAACCACGGATTATTTCACTGTCTCCATAGTTTTGCCTTTTCCAAATGTCACGTAATTGAAATTGTACGGTATGTAACTTTTACAGGTTGACTTCTTTCACTTAGTAATATGTATTTAAGCCTCCTCCATGTTTTCTTGTGGCTTGATAGCTCTTAATGAGCACTTTTAGTTGTTTTGGTTTTGGTGTTTTGGGCCTCTTAATCTGATTTAGGGAGATGACATCATCTTCATTGTATAAAGTAACATTCACATCTTCAAAAAGGTCTTTCCCATTAACTCCATCCTCCTTTGATGTGGCATTTTACTCTGTAACTCAGTGTCCTGTTATCATTTGCATATTCATTTTGCATGGTATTAATCTGCACTCAAACCACATGCTTTGAAAATACTCTCTGAGTAGATTATATCCATCTGTCACACTAGAGCTTGGATGCAGATCTTGACTTTTTCTCATATCCAAGGAATTGATTTGGCTCTATGACTATATAGGTCAATTGCATGCCAGCCAAACAGCGACATACCTGTGTGTGCATGCAAGTGTGCATGTGTGTGTATCTTGGTATCATGAGCCTTATAAAAAAAAAGTAGATAAACTGTTACGGATGTAGCTCCATGAAGGGAGGGCACCATTTTCCCCATCCCCAATTACATGCAGTTGCCAGTGTGCCATGAACTGGACTTCCTCAGTGGGGGAGCTACAGGGAACTAAGGGGGGAGCTGAGCAGCCAGATGGAACTTTATAACATGGAAGGCAGGCAGGCCCATCTTGCTGTTGCTTTTCTGGTTTTGACTTGTACCCAGAGACTTGAAGACATGTAGAGAAACTTGCAAGAGACACACAGGTGAGAGACACATGGGGAAGCTGCCCCTGGTCCTTGGCAGAGACAGTGGCTGCTGTTGTCTTGATGTGGTGTCTCCTGCTATTCCAGCTCTCTCAGGACCTGTCTAACTCCTTTCTTGTGGGTCTCTACAAGGAAGTATCTTAGACTTGTGACAAGCTTCCAGGCCTCAGTGGCCCTATTTTGGGCCAAGCATATTTGGCTGGGCATTTGCCCATGAGGGGATGGGTAATTTTCAGAGTTTTATCAAAAATGTCCTTTCTTCTCTCTCTGTGCCCACTAATTCTACTACAGATCTTTCACACCAGAAGTCTACTTCCTTTGCTTTTGTGCACGAAGATAGATAGCCTAATCTATTTGGAGCATACATCCCTTAATAGCTTGGGGTCCCTGGGTACCCCTCAGTCAGGCTATACACTAACAAAACCGTTCAAATTGTCCTTGAGCTATATGCATCCAGGTTCAGTTTTCTGCAAATTTTCACAATACCCGATTCATCAACAATAAATGAAATAGACTGAAGAACTTAATGAGGATAATTTTCTTATAACTGGCCACAAGAAAAAGCCCACTCCTCTGTAATGGTCACATGCCAAGAACTGGGTCATTACCTCAAAGGTGAGGTTACCGTGACCAACCATCCTGGTTTGCTTGGGGCTGGGGAGTTTCCTAGATGCAGAACTTTCGGGCCTAAGACCTGACAGTTCAGGGTAATTGATCACCCTATCTGAGAAACTGAATTCCAAGGATACTTAAAAAGAGTGAGTAGGCACTTTCACACCATATTCATTCTGCCCACCACTCAGATCAACTCTCCAAGAAGACAGCACCAAGATCAGACCTTTCTAAATCTTCTAATATCCACACCCTCCAGCATAGCCCTGGACAAAGCTGTACCAGTGCAGAAGACTCAGCTCTCCTACTTCCCCATTTTACGACTTTCTTCACATCTCTGCCTTTGTATGGTACCCCTTTTCTGAGCCTTCTACCTTCTGCCTCTCCTTCACTTCCTACAAAATCTTGCCCAGAGATTTCACCCACATGAACTTACTGATTAATAGGAGCTGTGGTTCTCATCTCACCACACATTAGAAACATTCAAGCTACTTTTCAAAGCACTAATACCTGAACCCCACAGGCTAGATTAGGATTTCATTGATCTCGGGCAAATGGAGGCATCGGTATTTCATAAGAGCTTCCTTGATGATTCTGATCAGTGTTGAGAGTCGAGAACCACTGGTTTGAAGCACATTGAAATCACCCTGGAGGCTTTAAAAATACTTATGTCTGAATCCCAACTCCATAGAATCTCATTTAATTGTTTGGGGTGGAGTTTGGACTTCTGGATTGGTAGAAATTCCTCAGGAGGTTCTAATTTGCAGCCAAATTTGAGAATCATTTATCTGACCTTGCTATTCAGTGAGGTCCCCCCCCCCACAAGCAACATCAGCCCTACCTGGAAACTTGTTAAAACTGTTGACTTAAGGGTCCCACCTGAGACCTACTGAAACCAAATCTACACCTTAATGATGTCCCTGTGATGATTCATATGTACATCAAAGTTGGAGGAGCTCTGGTTTAGAATGTTTTATTTAACGATTTATTTATGCATACAAGCTGGGGTACAGGCCAGAGGTGTGGGGCGGTGAGAGGGTTCACCAGAAACAGAGTGGGGAGCAGCACAGGCAGATCGATGGAAATACATTGCTGAGGGGAGCAGTGGGCGAGGCAGGAGAGGTCCGCCTTGCCATGTGGGATTCTCCCCGGCTGGGCATCGAACTCGTGTCGCCCATTGCCGACAGCTCCACAGCACAGCGCTTAACTGCTGCACCACCAGGGAAGCCCCTGGTTTAGAATGTTAACCCCCTCCCAGAACATTTAACAAGAACCAGAACCTTAACCAAAATAAGCCAGTTATCTTGTGAGAATTTTAGGCATCAGACAGAAGGGAGGAAGGCATTTCGGTATAAGGAGGGTTTCCCCAGTCCTCTGAGTCATGTCCTCAGAAACAGTCACCTACTCCTCCTACTCATAAGAACATTCTGGTGTTATTAAATGTCAGCTGCGGGTATACATCTGGCTATGAATCAGCCAACGGGAAAATAGACACTGTGGAGGGTTTTGCTGGTGTGTGTGCTTCCTGGAAATGGCTGGCAGAGTTCAGGAACTGGAACTAGTATCCAAGCTATCTGGGACCACTATTAATTTTAAGAAAGAAAGATTTGAGCAAGATCTTGCTCAATGAGCCCTGTCCCACAAAGAAAGTAAAAAGCATCATAGTGTGTGTGTGTGTGTGTGTGTGCATGTGCGTGCGTGCATGCATGCGTGTGTGTGTGCGTGCATACGCACATGCATGTGGTGGTGGGGATTGGGGCAAACAGTGTTTATGGTGATGTTACCGGAACCCAGCTGTCTCAGCAGTTGGAGGCGGTAGGAGCAGTGGTGTCTTTCACCCTGCCACTCCACACAAGTCTGTTGTAGTGGTTGACCTTTCATATAACAATGTATTTCCTGGATCGTGGAATGAACCAGTCAGGTGCAAACTCTGAGCTGATTGGTACTAAATGGTCCAATCAAACTTTTGTTACCAGGACCCAGCCTCTCAGCACAAGTCAGTGTGGCAGTTGTTCCTCAGAGACCTTTAATGTGAAGTGCACTTCCTGGATTGTGGGATTGACCAGTCAGGTAGCTGAGTGGTAAATGGTCCAATCAGACACACAATTGAAAAATGGTCAAATCAGGTTTGTGGGTGGGGCACCCTGAAAGAGAATATAAGCCAAGGTCAGAGGGAACTGGGAAGAGAGCCCCGGAGAGAGAGAGAGACCAGCACCTGAGAGAAGGAAGCCCCTGAGGAGAGACGACACCAGCCCCCAGATGATGACAATGACAGTGATGCCGGCTTCCTGAAGAAGAAAGAAGATGGTTCCAGACTCCAAAGAAAGAAAGGGAAGACTCCGTTCCTGGCCTCCAGGGAAGAGAAGAAGCATCCAGCAGCCATCCTCTGAGGAGGGAAAAGAAGCCAAAGGACTCTGTTAGAGACTGGGCCTCCAGTACTGTCACTGACATTGCCTGAAAGGAGCACCAAAGGCCCTGAGCCTGGTGTCTCAAAGAGCTGTTTGTTGGTATAACCCAACAACTCACAAAGAGCTGTTGGTAACACTGGATGTCTTTGACACCACTCCTGAGGGACCAGTAATGACCATCACTACTGGCTAGTGCTGTCCAGCACTCCTGGTGACCAGTGGCAACATCGCTGACACTATTTGGGTGAGATAGCCACCCCCTTGTGGATACAGTAAGCTCTTTGTTTCCCCTGTTTGTAAAATGAACCCCATGGTTATTGTTCCTGCAGCCTGAGGTCTCTTGCAATTGTGCACATGGCTGAGAATCCACAGACAGTGACCTGTCCTCTTATTGGGCACTGTCCTTAGTTAGGCTATAGCCCATAGGTCCCTATTGTGTGGGTTTTGTATTGCATAGCCCTTGGTTTTAGTTTTTGGTCTTTGGGCCTTTTGGGGCTTTTTGATGGCTCTCTTGCCTGAGAGCCTGGGCAGTTTTGCCCTGTCCACCCCTGTTTCAGTGACACAAAGGGATACCATTATCAGGACTGAAATTCAACCAAATTTAAGAGTATGTATATTAGTGGACAAATATGCAAATGTTTCAGTGTCTAACATTGAATATTCAAAAAGATACTAAAATGAGATCATAAGCAAAAAATGGTGATGACCTTTACTTAGTATAATGATGACTAAATACTTAGTTCCTCTGTTTTATTTCAATCCCAGTTGAATGGCTCCCAAATGTCTGAATTCTGCCTCCATTACAATGCAGTCCCTTTCACGCCTCTATTTACTTATTCAGAATTACACCCCATTACCCAAATGTACTGGTGAGGGGCAAAAATGAAAACACTGCTGTGAATCACCCTTCAATGGTTTTATTCTAAAAGGAACCCTCAAAGGCTACCAAGTGGTAGCTAAAGTTCTCTATGAAACTGGGAACAGGGAAAAAGATATCTATAGAACTGAGTAATGCTACCTAGTTTGGTCTCCAGGAGAAACCTCCTTCTGGGTCAAGCACAGATTCTTATACACTGGGTTCCAATCTCAGGATAGTTAACATAATTCATTCTAGGATCTTCAGTAATTCAGTGATATCCCAGGGGAAAGGCCAACCCCCTAGACAATTAGTCTAACAGGAGACCAGCATCCTGAACCCCATCAATGAGTGCAGTTCCATGGGGATTTCACAGTGACACTGGGCAAATGGGGCATTAAAACTGGTCAAGGGCACTGCCCAAATTGCTTACCACTCACTATCTTAGTTTTCTACCCACACACACAATTGCAGGACTACTCAAGCTTAGGGAATAACAACAATGGGATTTATTTAACAAACAGGGAAAACAAAGAGTTAGCAAGGCCAAAATATGGCTGTTTATCTTACTTAAAGCAATGTTCAGTCCTTTAAGTCCCAAAGAAGTAACAATGAAGGTGGCGTCTTCCCACCACTGCAGACGTGGAGCTCCTCTTCCCAACAGTAGGCCACGTTTCCAAGATGGCGTCTTCCTGCCTCTGCAGATGCACAGCAACCAGACTTTAGGCCAGGTTCCAACTCACAAAGACAACACAGGACACAACTGGAGATGCTCCCAGAGCTGCTGTGGTGCCCCAGCACAGCACCAGGCCAACAACACTGAAAACAGAAACTACAGCAGTCAGACAGCCCAACAGACTGCACTCATGCATTTTAAGAAGGGACCCCCTTTCGCCTTCTTTCCTCAGATGCAGTAAAAACAAAACCAGGAGTAGTTTCTGTCACTCAGCTACTTGCAAAGCCTCCAAAGTCGCTGGCCCCGAAGTCACTGAAGATTCCAAAGACACTCAATCTGAAACTCTACATACTGGTGGCTCAAAAGCTCCTGGCAAGCTGATTTCCAAACTCTCCAAACTCAAACACGGCGGCTGCATCTCCTGTCGCTGGGTCTCCTCTTCTATATCATGGCAACTGCTTCTTCTATTCCTACATCATGGCGACTGAATTTCCTTCTTCTTCAGTCTCTTTTATTTCTCATCAGAGTCTTCACCCCAAACTGTAAAACCTTTTAGTATTTTTTCCTGGAGCTATCTCTCCTCATCAGCAACCCCTTCCAGGGGGCACCACCTTTACTGGACTTTGGTCTCAGCCCCATTACAACAGGAGCAAAGGTAGAATCAACTGTGTACACAAAAGTCCGAGGAATGGAAAACACTGCATTAGAGGTGGTAACTTGAAGCCAAAGTGCTTTAAAAATCCCCTTTAGGGCCCACAAAGAAGGAGTTTGAATGCATCGATTTAAATTAGTCTAAGAAAGCAATACTTGGACACTCAGCAATTAACTATGAATTCATACATTTTAGAGCGACAGCAATAATGCAATCATTTTATATTAACATATGCATCTCTGGGTAGTGTGTTAGCAAAGGAAACTCTAAGCCCCACCCCTGGACCTGCTGAATCACAATCCTAGGTGATCCATATGCTCAATAGTTCAGAGACACTAATCTAGAACAGTGATTATCTATCCTGCTTGTAATTATTTGGGGAGGTTCTCGACTTTGGTGATATCAAGGCTCCACAGGAGGGACTTCTAATTTGGAATGTCTGAACCTACAGATATGCTGATGCTAGAGGAAGACAAGATTTAATTTCTTGCTTTCTAAAGAATGCACTGCAGAGCTTGCAAAGGCTGGGTCCTCTAGCTCCTTTGATCTCAGTGGGTCTAAAAAGACTGGCTTTACCTTCAGGCAACAGATTCCTGCATACACAACAGGATGGAGCCTGCTCACAGTTTAAGTCTGGGAGGATGGCTTTGCTCTCTTGGCTGCTAAGCAAGGGGGTGAGGGGGTGAGTGGCAGAAAATTTTAAATATGTTCACAAAACCCTTAGTGACCACCCATTGCCCTCAAGACAAAGATCAAAACCTTTAACAAGGACCACAGGGCCCTTCCACCCCAGTCTTCTCTCCCACCTCACTCTCCCATGTACTCAGTGTGCCCAGACAGTCAACTCCATTTTCAGTTGTTCAGGGAAGCTCTCTGCACCATGACTGGATCTCTCATACATATTATAATACCCTGTTCCATCCCTCCTAGGAACTTTGTCTGTATTACACATTTGTAAGTCAATATTTGACTTACAATATTTGATTAATGTTTCTTTTCCCATGGACTACCAGATACATTAGCACAGAGACAGTATATTCTCTTCCCATTGTACTACATATTTGTGTTAGCACACTGGCACACAGAATGCTTGTTGAAAGAAGGAAAAAGGAGAAGAAAGGAGAGGAGGGACAGAGGAGAAAGTTAGAGATAGTAATATTTTTAGCTCTTATAGGACAAAATGGACTTTAATGGAAAACTATACATTGTCTAGAGCAGAGAAAGGCAAATGTTTTTGGAAAGGACCAAAGAGTAAATATTTTTGGCTTTGTGGGCCTTAAGGTCTCTGAGGCAAGTACTCACCTCTGCTGTTGTAACACATATGCCACAGGTGATACATACATGAATGGGCTCTGTTCAGTAATGCTTTGTGGACACTGAAATGTGGATTGCATATAATTTTCACATATCACAAAATATCTTGATTTTTTTCAGCCTTTTAAAAATATGAAAAGAATTTTTAGCTCACAGCCCTACAAAACCAAGCTGTGACTATATTTGATTTGGGGACCAAACTGTCAGTCCGTGGGGTTAACTGAAAAATAAAGTCTCAAGAACAGTTAGATGAAGAGTTCATTAGATAATCAAAGTGAGGAGTCCAACAATGGAAACACCCAAACAGAGCTTACCCTGTGAGAACTGTTCTTATAAACATTAAGTTTGGATTTAATTTATATAGCCAGAAACAGTGGTCATGGACACAAAGAAGGTAACTATTCTTGATAGTGTAACCAGGAAATGCCGGGACCAGGCTGCCTGTCACTGCCGAAAGCCAATTGAACAGTGACAGGAATTGAATTTATAACACACACTTTATTGTCAGAAACCCTGCAATCAGAGAGAACAGGGATATTTTACCTGAAAGGCCTGTTCTAGCATCTTATCTCAAGCTGACCTTTCTTTGGTGAACTAAACTAAGACAGTTAACCATAAGTGAGCCTCCCACCACAACAGCCTATAACCTTTGGTGCGCTGGTCTTCGACATGTCCCCAGAGTTTGTCCTTGCCTGCTAGGTCATCTTGACCCAGGTACATCCTGTTTTCCTAGGCCTAGGAAAACATCTTGCTTTCCTGATGGTGTCAATGTGGGGTCAGGCTCTCAGTTCCAAACAAGAGTTTTAGTTCAAAGAAAACAGGTTATTAATCACGTCGTGTTTGCATGTCACACATGCCAGGTGTGTATGTGCAGATTCCTACACCAGGTGTGGTGCCCTTCCTTCCTCCTTAGCCCCTGTCATTCCCCACTGTTAGCTATGATCCTTATATCTGTAAGGTTCAAGAAAAAAGAACCTTCGAGTGGGAACAGAGTGTCTTTCTCCAAAACAGGAGCGGTTGCTGTGTCAATAGGAGGGGCTTCCAGCTCTTGCTTGTCAGGACCCAAAGGCACTGTGATGCTAGAGGAAGGCAAAGCTGAACCCAGTCTCCTCCCCTCCGAAGATTGCCCTATAGAGATGCAAACGCTGGGTTAAATAATTTTTGTTTTTCATGGAAACACTAACTTGTACCTTCAGGCGGTAGATTTTTGCATACAAGACTAACCTTGTGGGGGGGGGGCGGTGAAGACGGGAGTCCTCAGAAAATTTTCCTTTATGTTTACACTAGTCAAAGCGAGAGGTTGGCCCTAAAATAGACTGAATTTTCTATACACAGAAAGAAGAAATACAGTCAGTTAAGCGTGCTGCTCAGTATCCCCGAGACAAAAATAGACCTGGAGCCTCAAGGAAAAGAGGAGTCCTTCAGGTAGGAAACCAGAGAAGTTACTCCCCTAGTTTCTCACCAAGAAGTAGCCTCGACAAGCCACCCCCAGTTAATATTTGTTGAGCTCCTACAAGGCCCAGGTCAAGTTTTTAGCACTTGGTAGGCTTGTCTTTCCATTCTCTAACAGTGTCTTTGAAACAGCAGGAATTTTTAATTTGATGAAGTCCAAGACTTATTATGAGGCCACAGTATAAAGACAGCAGGGTAATTGGTGTCAAGGTAAACAAATAGATTAATAGAGCAAAATAGAGTCTGGAAATAGACCCTCATATATATGGACAACTGATTTTGACAACGGCACAAAGGCTATTTATTCTTTTTGTTGGCACACCACCAAGGGCCGTGAAACCAAGCCCTAACTGGGCTTTGACAAAACATCTGTACCATTTAAGGTGAATGTTTAAGACTGAGCAGCGTCATTTCCTATAATGACCTTCAGGATAAATTGGTTTGACGTGTATGCCCATGTATCGGTGTGAGCTGATTTGCGACATAGTTTTGTTACGTATACATCACTTAAATGTTGGTGAACTGCTATCATAAATGATCATTTATTTAAAAAAGAGTCACCTGTAGTTCTATTATTTTTCAGTAATTAATGGTAAGGTCAAGAGTTTATCAAGGCCCCTTTATGACACTAATTAGAGAAACAATGCTTTCCTGTTTTTTTAATATATATATATATATATATATATATATATATATATATAGTAGTCCATGACAGTTAAGAATGAGAAAAAAAAATGTGTTCTTTATTTTTTTAAAAACTTATTCATTGGTGGGTTTTGTTAATTGTAGAAAAATTTCTAAGTAGGCACAAAAAATTGAAAAGGAATAAATATTACCTATAATTCCACTTTTCCCAAAAACTTATAATGGTGCTAAAATTAATCTTACTGCCACTGACAAGAAGAAAAAATTAATGTTATTGGAATTTTATTTTCTTAATATTTTCTCTTAAGCATTCAGTGAATTTCTGTTTTTAGTGACCAAATAGAATGTGTCTTTACTAGGTCCCACACATATCCTGATGTGTTTGATCTGAGATACAATACGGACATCCGGATTTTTCAAACTTCCCAATAGGTCTAAACGTACAACCAATATTGAGAACCACTTGTCTGAATATAACAGAAGGGAGTTTGTTATTAATTGAAATGTGTATACCCCTCCCCCCACAATTCTCAATCTGATGCCCTTACTCTTAGTACCAAAAAGGGGAGCTTTTTCTGGAAAAAAAATACTATTGCAGATCTAATTAGTTAAGATGAGGTCTCACTGGCGTAGGGTAAGCCAGTATGACTAGTATCCTTATAAAAAGGGAAATATGGACCCCACACACAGGGAGACCGGAGGGGCGCTGCCAGAAGCCCAAGAGCTACCAGAAGTTAGGAGAGAAGCTGTAGGACAGATTCTATTCTCGTGCCTTCAGAGGGAGCACGACTCAGCCACCACCTTGATCTCGGACGCATGTCCCCCAGAACCGTGAGACTATAAATTTCTGTTGATTTACAGAAATTGTGGTACTTGGTTGTGACAGCCCTGGCAAACTAATCTAGACTGATAATCATTTTTAATGGCCTCACTAGTCACAAGCATCTTACATTAACTTAGTGGTGTGACTAAGTAAATGGGAAGATGTTCATGGGGGGCACCCAAAATGGAAATATTTTGACACATGTTCACATAGGAATATGGGGTTCTATTTCTGGCAAATCATCACCTTCAAAAGGTTTATACTTCCTGGTTTGGTCACCATCTACACACAAGATTGACCCCCTTGTCGGTTTTGAATAAATCTTGCCTGCTATGGTCATGCCCATAGCAATGGTAAAAAACAAAGACCCCCTCTGACTCCCCCACCGAGCCAGGACAGGAGGCCCTCTGAGATTGACTCAAGGCACAAGTTGCTGTCAGGTAGAAGTCTGAATGAAGCTACAGCAGTACAGCTCCACATGTTTCCCGCCTCGTGGTGCTTTCACGTGATCATAGACTTCCAGGCCATATTTCAAAGACATTTTGTTACAACCGTAAAAAGCTTCAGGTGAATCCAGGCCCAAGGAATTTAACTGCAACTATTCTCTGGTGAATTAAATTCACTGAAGATATCTTTGTGCATGTCAAAAGAATATAATTTTATAGCCACTTAGACCTACCTGCCAGAATCCATTCTTTAAATTTCAAATATTTTAAAAGCTATTTAAGTCACATATGTTTAAATGACATCTGACCAACGATCCTTTTCGGAGACAGCATCCCTCAGGTTGCCTTGAAAATGTCTATGAAGACACAAGAAGAGCAAACACACACACACACACACACACACACACACATACATACACACACACCATAGAAAGCTAAAATTAGCAGAACCCTCATTGTTGCAGCTAAGTATAAAACAGATGGATTGTGGGGGAAAAAGAAAAAAAGCAACTGGTGCCCCATCCATGCTTTCCTTACACAATAAAACAGTCCCACCTGCCAGAAAGATCAAAAAAAGACTCTTATTTGCTTCCTTGTAGTCTGATCTATTCTGCCCAAGATGTGATATCGTCTGTGATTCACTATTTTGGCTCAGGATTAGCTGTTAAAGGGTAATTTTAGGATTTCTCTATAGGTTAAGGACCCAATGTAAAGGTTGCTGACTGTATATATGCAAATTTCCAGGGTTGTTACATGCAGAGTCTTAGTTGATTCTCATACTCCAGGACCCAAAATGCTATCAGGACTTCCCCATGTTAATGTAGGGGTGTATGAGGCCAGCCGATAAGAGTCTTAGCTCACAGGGACCCACTCTTCAGTCAGCTCATTCTTAGTCTAAGAACTGGCTTAATGGACCTCACTCCTGAGCTCGGAGTTGTGGTTTTTGTGATATATGTTAAGCAATACTCAGGTTGGCTACCTATATGTTGCCTCTGAAAACACCATGTGGTATTAGCCATCTTCATAGATTCCTGCAAATCCAGGTCCCCTGGATGCCATTTTGAATGTGCTGCCCATTGTAATCATTATGCCCACTTTGCTTCTGTCAGTTAAGCACTGCCGTCTGGTCTCTGCTATTCTGGCATCCTATCATCCCCATTGCTACTGGGGAGCCAGTTCCGCAACAGCATCTCCTGCTATCAGCTCTGGCCTGCAGAGAAAGCCACTAGCATGCCCCCCTACTGGGAGCCTTTTGACCCTTTCATCCACCATCTCTTGATAACGCTGGCATCGCTACTTCATGTAATACAGGCTATCACTTTTCCCTCCAAGATCTATTCCAGGAACATGTAAAAGAGTTCTCCTGGCATTACACCAGGGTGTTAAAAGCTGTGTCAAAAGAAAGTCCCCCAATATTGATGTGGTAGGTCAAATTCTAAATAGCCCCTTAGATTCCCTCCTTCCAAATGTATAAGCCCTATATAATTCCCTGTGCTTGAGTATAAGCAGAACTTGAGTATAAGATGGGACCTCACTCCCGATTATCTTATGTATGTTACATGACAAAGGTGAAAGGATTTTGCAGATTAATTGAAGTCAACTTTGCAGTAATCAAAAGGGAGACTGTATCCTGGATGGGACTGACAAAATTATGCCAGCCCTTTCAAAGAGGTTAGAAATAAGAAGCAGCAGCAGATGCTATTCTGTTGACCTTGATGAAGCAAATTGCTGTGCTGTGGAGAGAGCCCAGGTGCAGGGGAGAGTGGGCAACCTCTAAGAGTTGAGGGCCTCAGTCCTACCACTACAGGTGATATTGCTTTGATGAGCTATTGGGTTCAGTGATTGGGGTCTTTGGGTTACCCCTGAAAAAGGTTTCAACAGAGTTCCCCTTTCAGTAGCACACAGAGACAAAGACGTTATGTCATATACTCCAGAGTTTCTGATTCAGTAGGTCTGGAGTGGGGCCCTAAAATTTGCATTTCTAACAAGGTCCTAGGTGATGCTGCTGCTTTTGGTCCAGGGACCAACTGAGAACCACTGGTGTAAAGACATATGGATGAAACACACGATGTAAAAAGACTTTCTCGCACTCATAGGGGTAAATAATAGTGTACTTTTTTCCCCAGAATATTTCTTTAGAAGATTACAACCATTATTTTAAATCACCTTTAAATTTTTTACATATTGTTCATAGCAACTGGGTGAAAGGAAGGATGATTTAAGGTCTCCATTCCAAGTGAAAGACTATTAAATGACAACTTATTCATAAAGTTTTTAATAATATGTAAAAATGTTTATGTGAATGTTAGACAGAAAAAGAAAGTAAAATTAAATATAGGCAAATTTATTCTTAACTATGTAAAATATAGAAAATAGATAGAATTATAGCTATGGTAACTGATTTTCCTTGGATAATGGAATTATTACAAGAGGTTTTATTTTCCTTGTTTATGACTTTCAAATTTTCCTACAATACATGACTTTAATAACCAAAAAGGTAAAAATATATACTTTCATTTCCTAAAGTTCAGGTTTATCTTTTCAGAAAGGATAGAGGGGCAAAAATGGAAGCCTAGAGGACAGGGAGACATACAACCACCCCTGAAACGACAAGAGAAAGTATTGACTAGACCTAAGCTGTCATCTTACTCTTGTTAAGATAAAAAATTTCATAAATATCCACAGGATTTATACTAACAACTCATGGTTAATTTTTAATTAACAGTGAATGACAGTTCATTCCTATCCCCAAAAATAGTTTTTGAAAGAAATACTAAATCTTTGCTTTCACAATTCCAAAACATAAAAACTACATATAGAGTTGTTAAAAATAACAAAAGCATAGTATGACATGTTTCTGAAGCTGCTCCTTGGGCCTTCCCATGTGATTTTTCTGGCCTGTACCAAAGTCATGGTAGAGATTCTTATCTCATCTCAGGAACATCCAAGGCTCATAAATTTGAATTTTAAAATGCTTTTATGGAAAATAAAGATAAATAAAATAAAACCTAAGTACCTTAATTAGTATTACATTTGTAAAACCTCCTTGCTGGTTTTCCATTTAAGGACTTTGTGAGAATATTTTTAGTCATGTACAAAATGAAAGAAACTAAGAGGCTAATTAGCATGAAATTCCAGTTTCTCTCTAGGTTAAGTACAAGGTGACTTGTTTTAAAGCAACTTAAATGAAGGTCACCCAGTGTTATACAGCCTGTCTTTATGGGATCATTTTATTTCAGAAATATGTTTTATAAAAAAACCCATAAAGGGTAGTACCCAGGGAAACAATATTGCATCTGTTTTTAAAAATATGAAAATGAATAAACTGATTTCAATTGGTTGTTAAAACAAATGCATTGAAATTGTGTTCATGGAAGTTTGACTCTAGAATCAAGTAAATATCCCATAAATATAATTAAATTTTAAAAAATTCTTGGTATAAACTTCCAGTTATGGAGTAAGTCATGGGGATATAATAAACAGTATGACCATTATAGTTAGTAATCTGTATTGCATTTTGAAAGTTGTGAAAAGAGTAGATCTTAAAAAGAACAAAAAAAAAATCCTAAACTTTGTGACTTCAACTAGCCAAAACAATCCTGAGGAAAAAAGAACCCCCCAAAAAAAAAGAAAAAGAAAAAAGTCATGCTCCCTGACTTTATAAAACACTAGAAAGCTACAGTAATCAAAACAGTGTAGTATTAAAATCAAAACAGGCACACAGATCCATGGAATAAAATCAAGAGGCCAGAAATAAACCCACACATATACTAAAAGTTAGTTTACCACACAGGAGCCAAGAACATACAATGGAGAAAGGATTTTCAATAAATGGTGCTGGAAATACTGGTAGCCATATGCAAAAGAATTGAAGTAGACCACTATCTTATATAACATGTGAAAATTATTTTTAAATGGATTACAGACTTGAATATAAGACCTGAAACCACAAAATACATAGAAGAAAACATAAGTGATAAGCTCTTTGACCTAGGTCTCAGTGATCTCTCTGTGGATTCATCTCTAGTACCAAGAGAAACAAAAGAGAATATAAACTAATGGGAGTACATCACACTAAAAAGCCTCTGCACAGAGAAAGAAACCATTGTTGAAACAAAAAGGCAGTCTACTGAATGGAAGAAAATATTTGTAAACCATATATCAGATAAGGGACTGATGTCCAAAATATATAAACAACTCATTCAATTCTACAAAAAAATGCATCCAGTTTCCAAAATGGACAGGAGATCTAAACAGACATTTCATCAAAGAAGATATACAGATGGCCAACTTACACATGAAAATACCTTTTTCTTATTAAGGAAATACAAATCAAAGCCACAGTGAGATTTTACCTCACACATATTGAATGGCTATAATCACATGGACAAAAACCAGTAAAGTTTTTTTGGTAAAGAAGTGCCCACTGATGGATGAATAGATAAAGAAGATATGAAGCTGTGTATCTGAAACTGATACAGTGTTTGTAAACCAATATTACCTCACTTTTTAAAAAGTTCTCACAAGAATAAAAAAATATAGCTATATTTGGTAATGGATGTTAAATAGACGTATTGTAGTCATCATACCACAATATATACAAATATTAAACCATTATGTTGTACAGCTGAAACTAAGGTAATATTATATATTAATCATATTTCAATAAAAAGTAAAAGAAAAGCAATCCCTAAAGAGTTCACAAGGTAAATGACAGAAACATACATAATTATCTTTTGATTTAGTGTTATAATCACACAAAGAGGAACTATTCTAAGTGATTTTGAAACTTGATCATTTGATTCTATATCCCTAGTGAGAGATAGCCTAGTTTTAAAAACCTATTTAAATTTCAATTTCATGTAAACAACAAATAATTTTTAAAGTATAAATATGTGCAAATATTATATGGAACATGCTCATACTAAAATGCTTATACTAAAAATTAGTCATTCCTAATCTGAATTTCCAATGTAACTGAGCATTCTGGGTTTTTATCTGGCAACCCTTCATTGTGAGAAACTGAGTAACAGATGTACAAGACTTCTCTATGATTTTTGCAACTTTTTATAGATCTATACATATAGATCTATAATTTCAATGTTTTTCAAATTGAGAGAATATTTTTATAAGTGATTGGTTCATTAAATTAGAGTTTAAATCACCTCAAACTACCAGTAGCTAAGGAAGGAAAAATGGTGCCTAGGATATTTTCGAAACATTAGTAAATACAAAGAGTCAGTAGTCCTGGGTGAGGGAGTAGCAAGCAGTTAATATTAGGAAAAGGTGAACTAAGGACTTAACAAACTATTCCTTCAAGTGAATGTATTGCTGCTATTTAACCATGAAGGTAGAAAGAGAAATGAACTAGGAGTGCTAGTCCATGGTGCTAGATTGACAACAGACCATTTTAATTTTAATATAATTCTAATACAAATATATCATAAGTTAAATCACACCTTGGATCACTGTAAGAAGCATAACTTACAGACCTGAAATTGCATGAAAGGCAGTAACAGTAAAAAGTATTTAAAAGTGAAAGTTGGGAATATGAGAAAATCTCCTCCAGAAAAACAAACATTGTTTCTGATCATTGACATAATTTATTTCTTCAATTAAAAAATTGTTTTTGCAGAATATAAAGCTATTTACTCTGAGTCATTTCAACACCAACCTGAAGTCGGGAAGAAAAAATAGCAATGCCTTTGTTCCTAATCTCAGTCACATTTTCAATTTGGGAAAAATTTAACTTTCTTTTTCCTGGGTTTGTGGGGGAGGGAAATCAGGTAAGAAGGAAAGAGTACTAGGAGAGCGGACAAAAATATCGCAGCACCAGAACACATGGTGAGTGGGTAGAGTGGGAGAACACTACAGAAGTGGATATGCATGACCTCACCATAAGCATCCCTAAAATAACCTGCAAAGATGGAAGTCTTAACAGCTTATTCAACACTGTGTGTACAGATGCACAGAGGAGAATCAAGATCTCAATAATCATTCCTTGCCTGTCAAATTCTTTATTGAAAATCGGTGCCTAAAACGCGATAGTTTTGCTCAGAGAATTAAGTATATGCTTTTTAAAGTATGTTTTCCACTTAGCATGCCTTAAGCAAGTTTCTCCTCTTGAAACCAATGTAGCCAAATCTCCCACCCAGTGTATAGGTACTGCTTTGCAGAAAATCACCAGAAATGGAAAGTCAAGTGTTTTCATGGTCAACATTGTGCAAGAATTTAAACCATGAAAGTTTATCAATTGCCTGCACTTATCACTGAGATCGGTGCTCCAGATTTACAAAGATAAGAGAATGTACATCTCACTTTCAACAAGCTTATATTCAACTTGGAGCAAAGGCAGAATCATACAAAGCTGAAAACTAAGAACTTGAAAGATTTGAAAATTAACATCTCTATAAACTTTTGCTCCACACCTTCAAGTTTACAGAACATTTTCACATATTCTACCAGGCGATCTGCACATAGCTTTTGAGGTAAAGGGTTTTAAGTCTCTGAACACTACAAGAATTCAACTTTGGAAAAGAAAACAAAATATTCTTCAACGGTTCTTCAAATGGCATTGAATTGATCTAGAGGCTTATAGGGATAAGGACAGTAAATATCACCATTGAGAGCATATTCATATTCCCAGAAGTACACTGCCCAATCTTTGGTATACAGTAGGTACTCAATAAATGCCATTGGAGAAAAGTTGCATTAATGTATTAATAAATGTTATATTTGAGGGAACTATGAACAGCATATTATTCAGTGAGATATCACTACACTAGCTCAGTGCTTGATGCAGGAGTCTAGTGTATAGAACTCAATGATACTGGTAGGAGACTGATTCGAATAATAGAGTGTTTATTACATGCCAGATATTGTTCCAATCTCTCTGCATGTATTACCTCATTTAAACCTAATTACAATTTTAGAGATATGGACTATTATTTTGCCTATTTTTAGGAAAAAGTGAAGTGACCTCAGGTGGGTTTAGTAACTTGTCCAAAGTAATAGGCATTGTGAGTTTATGATATTTTCATTATTCACCTAGTGAACCATAAAGCTAATAGTCACTTCAGAAATTTGGAGAGAGATTGCCTCAGCTGAGAAGGCGAAAAAATATCTCAAGCCAGAAAAAAGTAGAAAAGAGGTCAGCAAAGCAACTGTCAAATCTGATCAAGTGAGAAGAGGGCACTCCAGGAGAGTGTGAGGAATGGCCAGATTCAGAGAGAAAAATCACGCGAAGACTCTGTTAGGATCAGTAACATCGGCTACTGCAACAAACAGACCCCAAAATCTCATTGGCTTTGTAAGTTTCTTGTCCACGTGATGTCAAAAAATATATGTCCCTGGGTGTAAGATTGCACATTGAAGTCAGACACCCGTGCTCCTTCTGATCTGTGGCCTTACCACCTCCAAAGTCTTGGTGTGTACTGCCGAATCTTCTGTACCTTGCTGAGAGACGAGGGAAAAGAGAGCATGGAGAACCATTCTAGAGGTTTTCGTAGGTCAAGTCTGGAAGTTGTGTGCTTCTAACTTCATTCCACTGACTGAACTCAATGCCTTGACCATATACAACTGTATGCAGACTTGAAAATTGAATCTAGTAGTTTGCCTGGGAAGAAGACATGACATGGCAATTTTAACTACGCTATGCAGACTGGAACTTCCTCCATGTCTCACAGAGAGCTCTTCTTTTCCTGGAATAAATCCCACTTGGTCAAGATCTATAATCATGTTAATGTGCTGTTGAATTTATTTTTCTAAGATTTTCTTGAGGAATTTTGCATCTATGCTCATCATGGATGTTGCTCTAAGTTTTCTTTTTTGTGTGATGTCCTTATCTATTTCTGTTATCAGAGTAATGTTAGCCTCATAAAATATGTTTGGGAGCATTCCCTCCTCATTTGGGGGGAAATATTTAAGGAAGATAAGTATTAGTTCTTCTTTGAAGATTTGGTAGAACTCACTAGTGAAGCCATCTGGCCCTGGGTTTTGTTTTTGGAAGATTTTTTCTTTTAAAGATTTATTTATTTTTTTTATTTATGCATACAAGCTGGGGTACAGGCCAGAGGCGTGGGGCGGCAAGAGGGTTCACCAGAGACAGAGCGGGTAGCAGAACAGGCAGATCAGAAATACACTGCTGAGGGGAGCAGCGGGCGAGGCAGGAGAGGTCTGCCGCGCCTTGTGGGATTCTCCCCGGCCGGGCGTCGAACTCGCGTCGCCGCTGCCGACAGCTCCACAGCGCAGCGCTTAACCGCTGCGCCACCGGGGAGGCCCCTGTTTTTGGGAGATTTTTGATTGCTTTTTCAATTTCCTTATTTGCAATTAATCTGTTCAGGTTTTCTGTTCCTTCCTGATTCAGACTTGGTGTCTTCTAGGTTATCCAATTTGCTAGCATATGGATACTCTTAGTAGTCTCTTAAGATCTTCTGTATTTCTGAGTTGTAAATCTATAATAAGTAGATACCAAAGACCATACTATTGAATGATTAATGGGTTAATGAAATCAAAGGAAAAATTAAAAAATACCTGGGCACAAGCAAAAATGAAGATGTAAGTTACCAGAACCTATGGAATACAGCAAAAGAATTACTAACAGGGAAGTAAATACCATTATAGGCCTACATCAAAAAGCAAGCAAGATCTCAAATAAATAATCTAACCTTACACCTTAAGGAACTAGAAGAACAAACAAAACAAAAAGGCAGTAGAAAGAAGAAAATAATAAAAATGAGAACTGAATAAATGAAATATCAAAAAGATCAAAGCTGGTTCTTTGAAAAAAATAGACAAATCTCTGGATAGACTCACAAAGAAAAGGGAGACAATTCTAATAAATAGAATCCTAAATACCATTAATATTCTAATACTCCCAAACTCCTGGCATAACTTTCCATCTTGGAAGTCAGGCATGCTGTTCTAAAAGGTCCTCTAAATTACTGACGTAGACCAAACACGTAGACCTCCCTCCACAAAATCTATTTCTCCACCTCTCTTATCTCAGTAGATGGCACTGTCAGTCACCCAGTTGGTCAAGCAGTCTTAGGATCACCCAAAAGCACCATTAGTTTATTGAAATGGTCCTCAATAAAAATTTGTTAATGAGTGATTTAAAGGAAGTAGCAATTTGCAGACAATAAGAATGGAGGAAATGGGTCATCTTTGCCACCTAAATCTTCTGTCAGTACTGTCTTCTGACTAAGGCTTGAGATCTCATGATGTAGAACTGCACAACAGAACTCTGATCAGCTGTTCCAAATAAACGTTTAAATAGAGCTATTTGGGTGTGGGGGAGGAGCAACAGGGAAAAGTGGAAAGAAGCATAAAGTTGTTGACATGTGCCGCTGGGGGCTCAGAGAAGCCAAAGGGGTTGACACATAGAAATCACAAAGTAAAAGTTTCAGAACCACCATTCTTGGCTCTCACTTCCCAAACCCACAATAACCACCAAAGTGCAGTTGTTCTATTTCTAGGGTTCTATTTCTAGGCTGTAAGAATGGAGCAAATTTTAGAGTATTACAGACTTTCACAGGAAAAAGAAAAGATCACCTAAAAATATTTTCACCTTTGCCAAGAACTGCTTCCAAACACAAACCTTAGCTTGTCACACCTGCCCCATTTCCCCCTTTTTCCATCTTTGCTACTACCTACTTCCTCATTGCACCAGATACACCTGGAACCATAAATATTAGCTAATCTGTCCCGAGATTTGAGCTCTTCAAACAGAAAGGGTTCCAGAAATAAAAATAAGGTGCTAAATAGTTACAAGTTGTTTCTACCAGAATTGTTGTTGAGGTTTTCTATTTTTCTATTTTTAAGTTTTCACCCTTATGTTTTATGGAAGATAATGCCAAAGCATGTGATATTTCACCATATGATTAATTCTCAAATAAGGGACACAAAGCTAGTATGTGGAGCCACATTTCTATTTTCTCTTAAAAATATGCACCAGCCTAAAAGAAGAAGACAAACTTTCTCTCTCCAAAGGGTCTGAAAAGTTGGATTCAAATTTGCTGCAAAATACAGGTTTTAGGTATTAGGTTTAAATTTTCACTCAGCTAACATTTATTAAGTACTGATATGTGCCAGGTATAATGGTAAATGCTGTCACACTCACTTTATTTAATCTTCACAACTATCCTCTGAATGGGTGGTATTGCCCCATTTCAGAGGTGAAATTTTTGGAAATTAGAAGTAACTTGACCATATTTATAAAGGCCATGGAGATATAATTAGATGAATAGATGAAGGGATGGGTAGATGGATGGATGAACAAGTAAATAAAGGTCAGGCCATGGTTGTGTGCTTATGATATGTGGTAAACAAAATAACACCCCTTCCCAAATGTTCATATCTTAATCCCTGGAACCTGTGAATGGGAACAGATTCTCTCCTGTTGCCCCCAGGAGGAATGCAGTCCTGTCAACCCCTTAATTTTATCCATTAAGACCCATTCTGGACTTTTGACATCAGAACCTTAAGTTAGTAAATATGTGTTTGTTGAAGTCACCAAGCTTGTGCTAATTTGTTGCAGCAGGAATAAGGAATGGATATCCTGTGCATTCTTTTAACATCTACCTCTGTTCTTATGTTTGACGCTAAGACTATAGGCTCCATGTGTTCTGTTCACTTACACGTCTTCACTGTGTCGTCTGCTTGTTGTTTGTGCTAGTGGTGGCTTTTAATGATCCTATAGAAAACACAACAATCCAATGTACACCTCACACTGTCCATTGCCATGGCAAGAGAAGGGAATTAAACGACTTAAGTTAGTTCATTTGTTTAATCACCTATGCATTTTTTTTTTACCATTTCCAAAACTGAGGATTTGCAACACCTTTAATTTTTTCAAAATCAGATGATTAGCTGGGATTAGAAACTAAGATAGACTAAGAAATGGTAGCAGGTCTTCCCTAAACTTCTTCCAGTTCCATCCTTGGGTTAAGCTAAATCAGAATACTACACTCTAGAACTCTCTTTACAGAACAATATTCTAACACCACTCTTGGCTTTCACTGAGTGCAAAGGGAGAAATAAATCAAGAAATCCTAGTAATTTTTTTTGGTAAAATATTTAAACAAACTTTTTTCTCAGGTATCCTCATAGAGATTTTGTTAGTTTCTCTAGGGAAACTGAATTAGTTCTATCTAGGGGGGAAAAAAGAGTTGTAAAGCTATTGAGTTTCTCTCTCTCTCTCTCATTTTTTTCCCCCGGAGCCACCAGGAGGCACAGAGCTAAATTTGGTATGTGAAATCTATGGCTTCTTATAGCAAGAAGTTCCTACTAGATATTTCTCCTTTTTCTTATTTTCAGAATTCTTTTATTTTTATGTTGTGGTCGGTGATTTATAACACCTACCTGCCACAAACCATTTTCAAAGGTTGAAAGAATATAAATGAGTAAACAGTATATTGAACCACATTCTAACTTTAATATTTATTACCAAGCCATGTTGCTTATATGCCATGAAATCGTAAGTTAGCAAATCCCCGGGCACTTGCACTGGAGGGGTACAGAGAGGACACATTTCACAGCAAGATCCTGGGGATAAGCACAGAGAAAATGACCTGTGCACAGTAGGAAAGCTTTTTTCAGGTGACATTCAACCTAGAAGATGTCCATTTTCTGCTGAAAATTATGAAGGGCTAAAAATATTTCTGAAGAATTGTGGAGATCTAATAAGAACAAATGTCTTGTAACAAGGTTAAAGCTCTGTACTTTAAAGTTCGGGCTTTGAGTAATTCAGACAGAAGCTCGAGGCCGAGGCCTCTAGAGTTGCCGTCAGGCCTGATGTAAAGTGTTCATCGGCTGTGATATCATTAGACACCATGAGCAATGAGGGATAATATACCGAACTAACAAGTTCAGTAAAAGAAGACCACCAGCCAGACATTTCAATTGGTTATTCCCAGGTAAGGCCTTCACCATCTTGTGAGGCAAGACCAACTGGGAGTTAACCTCAGTGGCACGTATTTTTATAACAATTAATTTCAATCCGAGAAACATTTTTTTGATGTCTTCTTGCAGCTAAATACTACACTAGGCACCTGGAAATTAGAAGATGAATAATATATGGTCTGGGCCAAAAAGGAACTCACATTCTGGTGAGGAAGCGAGACATACGAACAATAATTATAAGGTTGCATGAGAATTACAACTAGAATAGTGTGCATGAAATAAGAGGCCAAGCACTCAGGAGAGTCTGAGGAGGGAGATAAAATAGAACAGGGGGTGGAAAGAAAGACACTTCTTTTTTGAGACAGTGAAGGGGCAAAAGAGAACTCCAGTTATGGAAGCATAAAATAGTGTCTGACTCAGAAAAAGAAATGCAAAAATAAAAGCAAGAGTAGTGGATAGAGATTAGGACATATGAAAGGTTTCTGAGGAGCGACGTGGTATGATCAGATTTTTACTTTTAAAAGCTTTCTCTGGAGCAATAGTTGACAAACTTGTTTCAGACCAATAGCCCTGCTGAAAACAATTAGAAAATCTGAGATGGGGGGAGGTGGAGTGATTAAATAATTTTATTTTAAATCTTAACTTGAATGAATCAAAAAACTACTAAAGCAGTGAGCATTTACACTCATGATCTAGAAAAAACTGGAAGCCAAGAGAAATAAGACAGGTATTGGGGAATAATAGTTGACCACTGATTCAATTGCTGATTTCGAAAGTGAAAGCAGCAGCTGAGAGCCTTAAAAGCTGAGCGCAAGGACTGTAAAGGCACAAAACTTGGGAGTCCAGACTGTTCAGGAAGGGACCATGGTAAATATCCCAAGCTGTCAGTCACGACCACAAAGAGCTACTTTCTAAGAGGACTGCCGAGGTGGAAATAAAAGAGCCCTTCACAGGAGAGTTTAAGTCATCTCAGTTCCTGACTAGAAAAATGTGGTTACCCCCAACCTAGTTACCTAACAAATGCAAAAATAAATCCTCTGGAGAAAGTTTTATTATATTGATCATCAAGACATTTATAAAATTGGCCCTCCCTGGTGGTGCAGCGGGTTAAGTCGCAACACTAGGAAGCTGTCCAGAGCCACTGCTGCTTGAGTACAATCCCCGGCCAGGGAGCTTCCCACACGGCGCGGCAGACCTCTCCTGTCTCACCCGCTGCTCCCCTCAGCAGTGTATTTCAGTCAGTCTGCCTGTTGTGCTCCCCACCCTGTCTCTTGTGAATCCTCTCACCCCCCCATACCTCTGGCCTGCACCCCAGCTTGTATGCGTAAATAAATGAATCTTTAAAAAAAGACATTTATAAAATTGTAGTGCAAATATCTGGCACTCAAAAATAATAAAATAAATTTAAGGAGATACAATGTAACTGAAAACCATGATTTAAAAAAAAGACAACAGAAAAAGACCCTCAGGAAATCCAGAGAATGGAGTTATAGGGCACAGACTTTAAATCGATCCTGATAATATGTTCAAGAAGTTCAATTACAAGTGGAGAATTTTGGCAGAGACCTGGAAACTAGAGAAAAGAGCTGGTGCACTTCTGGTCCTGTGTGAGGTGGAGTCGGCCCACTCCAGCCTGCTCCTCCCATTCCTTGCAGCTATAAAGTCTGGAGAATGTGTTGAGCAGCTTTTTGAGGACTCTGAAAAGTACATTCCCAGAGACAGATGGTGAAGAAGGCCAGGGTGCAAAGTGCTACTGCGCCAGTGTGGGTTTTCCCTTTTTGTCCTCTGGCGTCCCTTGGCATGGGCTCAGCGCAACCTGACACGGACAGCCTGAGCTCCAGAGAAGTCCTCTAGTCCTAACTCAAGGAGAGGGGAAGGGTGTTGCAGGCGTGTCCCCAATTTAGAAGATCAAAACCCAAAAGTTCATTCTTCAAAACACCAAAAATAATGTATAAACCCTTGGCAAGATGGAGCAAGAGAGAGAGAGAGAGAAACCACATAAATATCCAGTGTAAGAAATCAGAAGTGGAATATCATTACAAATCCCATAGTCTTTAAAACTATAGGAGATTATAATAACTTTATAACCATATATTTTAAAAGACATGAGCATGACCTTCATACCAGACGAGGACTTTTCTAAAGAGGAAAATCATAAGCTAATCTCTCTTTCATAGATAAATGTAAGAATTGTAAATAAAACTATGACAAATCAAATCAAGCAACATGTAAAAGGTATTATATATGACGATAAAGCTTAATTCACTTTAGGAATGCAAAGTTTGATTAATATGCAAAAAAATTGATCTATGTAATTTACCACATTAACAGAATAAGGAAGAAGCATATGATCTTCTCAAATAATGTACAGAAAAATTCAAATTTCCTACATGACTTAAAGGGAAAAGGAACCCTAGCAAACAAATAAAATAAACATTGGTTCATCCTATTAATACATCTACCAAAACCTTGTGACAAACCTCAATCTTAATCATTAAGGATCTCTACACAGAAAGCTATAAAAATTTCCAAAATAATTAAAGGAAATCTAAATAAGTGGAAGAATAAATCACATCCATAGATTGAAGATAGTATTACAAAAATATCAATCTCCCCCAAATTGAACTATAGCTGAAAGCAGTCGCAATCCAAAATTCCAGCAGGGATTTTTGAGAAATTGACAAATTATAAATTTGTATAGACATGTAAAAAGGGCTAAGATTAAATAACCAAGAGTGTTGAAGAAGAACAAAACGGAAAACACATAATGGATGTCAGAGTGTATCATAAAGTTATAGTAGTTAGGGCAGTGTGCTGTTGGCACAGATTTGAGAAAGAAAAATGAACTAATGAACAGAACAGACCTACACATCTTCAGCTATGACAAAGCTAAATACAGAGCAGTGGGAAGGACAGAACAGTCTTTGTACTACATGACTCTGAGCCAAGAAGATATCCAAACTGAGGAGGGGAGACAGGAAGGCGGGAAGGGAGAAATTTGACCCCTACCACACACGAAACAAGTTAATTCCGGCAGATAGTCATTTAAAAGGTAAGACAATAAATCTTCCAGAAGATAACATAGAAAAATATCTTTGTGATCATGGAGTAGGCAAAAATTTCTTAAGCACTATCCATAAATTGCACTACATTATAATTAGGAACTTCTGCATCATTAAAAGAGTGAAAAGAAATCCACACAGGAGGAGGAAATGTTTTTCGACCCATATGAATGGCAAAGGATTCATACCCAGAGTATGTTTTTCAGAGAAGTAATGGGGGGAGGGCAGGGGGTGGAAGCAATGACAACAAGAACCAAAAAAAAAACTTTAATAAATCCATAAGAAAAAGACAATCCAATGGAAAATGGGCCAAAGGACTTGAATAAGCATTTCCCAAAAGTGGCTATACAGATAATGATGAACATAAACCAATATTCAATCATATCACCAGAAAAATGCAAGTTGAAACCTCAATAGGATACAACTACATACCCCATTAAAGAACCAAAATGTAAAAGATTGCAAGTACCAAGTGATGACAAGTATATGAGTGACTAAAACCCACATACACTGCTGGTGGGAATGTAAATTGGTACAACCACGTTGGAAAACTATTTGGCATCTACACTTGCTGAACAAATGCACTCCCTTTCACCCAGGACTCTCACTCTTAGGTCCACAACCAACAGAAGTGAGCTTACATGTGTACCAAAGGACAGCTCAAGAATATTTAAAGCAGCATTATTTTTAATAACCAATTAATAACCAAAGATTGGAAATAACTATTCCAAAATCAGTGTTATAAGGGTAAATGCACTCAGATAGTGGAACACTTGACAGAAAGAGAAAATTAATGAACTACATGTATGCACAGTAATTGGATGAATCTTGCAAACATAATGTTGAATGAAAGAAATCAAAATAGAATATGTGTTATTTGATTCCATTTATTTAAAGTTCGAATTTATGGTCTAAAAAGTTAGAATTTGGCTACCTTAGCAAGCAGAGTAACTGGGAGTTATCAATAGTTTGCCTAGGGTTATTTTAGGGTGTTGGTGAAGCCATTACAATGCATGTTTACTCTGAAAATTCATCAAGCTGTGTGCTTATGATCTGTGTACTTCTTTAAATGTTATATATTAATAAAAGTTAGTTTTAAAAAGCTACATTTAAAATCACAGTAACACTGATTGTCATAAGTGAAACCATTCGATATTTTTCTCTTTCTTTCTGGCTTATTTCACTGAGTATGATCCCCTCTAATTCCATCCATGTCGCTGCAAATTGCATGTGTTTATCTTCTTTCCATGCTGAATAGTATTCCATTGTGTATATGTACCACATCTTCTGGATCCAATCATCTATTTTTGGACATCTGGGTTGCTTCCAT